>OMLP01044775.1:0-35248 GCA_900302685.1 Spondyliosoma cantharus
GCACGCACGCACGCACGCACGCACGCACGCACGCACGCACGCACGCACGCACGCATACGCACACACACGCACACACACGCACACACACGCACGCCTCGTCTCTTTCGTACTGGATGACTCTACACTGTGAAAATCCTTATCGCACTTGCTATACAGTCGTCGGAAAACGAGGACTTAATATGCGAGCTCAATGAGAAAGCAGGGGCTAATTAACTTGCATGCAAACACGTTTGGCTTCTGCAGCTTTTCATCTTAGAGAGGGCTTCTGTTTGCAATATTTCTTTGACTGCTGATCTGCATATGCACATTTTTAAATGAAATATGGAATGCTCTTAATGACTGTGGGACAGTTATAGAAGTCATAGTAATACAGTTGAAATCCTTTCATTGCTGTTAAAGTGGCTTGTTTTTTTGCGAACTGAAGCCCAGTAGGAGACTTGGCACTTGGCGGGCTGTTTAGTTTTGAGTGTTTGACTCACTGGTCACTTTTCACCAGGTGCCGTGCACACAGAGAAAAAAAACGAGTGGCCACAGCCTGATTGGTATGCCGTCTCTTTTCTAAAGTAAGAGCAAACAGAGGGGTTGTTTTAATTGAGACACTGAGGAAGAGAGGCAATGCACTAATAAACAGGTAATTATGCAACTCCCAGCTCCGCCAAAGCAGATTGTGAATCCATTAAGGCCTCTTCGCAAAAAAAAACGCCTCCTCCTTTTTTTTTTTCTTCCTCTGCTGATTTTTTTTTTTTTTTTCCCTCTAAAGTGGTACGCAAAATCCCCACGCATGCAGCCCTGTTGTGTGGGAGAGAGGCTCCCAACGCAAAAAAAAAAAACAATCATAACAATTAACCATCAATCAGACTTAACCTCTGGGGTCACGGTAAGTGCTCCTCGCCCCTGTGAATCTGCCGGCCAGATTAACACAGTGACAAAATGTGCCTGTACATGTCAGCTAATCCATTTATTTATTCAGCTCCCTCCCAGACTGCCTGATTAATCGCTCCCACACCACCGATGGAAGGAAGAGAGGAAACAGACAGCGAGAGAAAACGCGCTGCTCTGCGCACTCAGCGCGCTCAGAGGTCCGTAAGAGTGTGTGTGTGTGTGTGTGTGTGTGCAGTGAGCAGTACCAGATTCCCCGAACGCACACTTGACTGAGCATCAAAGAGCAGTTTGCGAGAGTGTATGTAAACAACGACGGGGATGTTCGGAGAGATATTCGCCCAACACCTGCACACATCCATCTCTCCGAACAGACAGACAGCTTTAAATTCTCACCGCCCACACATTCACATCCAGAGTGCTTTAGCAATTTTTAGAAAGTTTGCATTCTTACCTTGAGTGGCAATGTAGTGATTTGGCCTGTGGTAGCCCTGTGAACAGAAAAAAAAGAGAGGAAAAAGAATATGAGAGTCACTTCACTTTCCTCCCACTCGTAAAATAGAACAGCTGTGTGGCGAGGCCATTTCTCTCAGGAAATTACAAGCCATCTTTGATTTTCAGTCCGTTTTCTGACAATGCTGGTTGACCCCATGCTTGCAAACTCAGTTTGTCTCAAACTTACAAAAGAAATAACTTTACATACAGTACATCACTGTTCAGAACTGATTTAAAACAGATAGAGTGCCAGTAAACACGTTTCTGCAGCAGAAATTAAAGTCCCCCTCCAGTCATAAATGTGTTTTTCTTCTTGTTCATAAAGTTGAATGTCAAAATCTCTCAATAATGGCTAGGTACCTGAAAGGTTCAGTGAAAGGACCCTTTTCACTTATGAAGCAAAAGTAAGTTGGTCATTACATTATAATTTGGGTGTAAAGCCCTTGGCTCCCTCTTTCTCTTCTCCTTTTATTTCCTGGCGTCACAAGGAACTTCACTCCAACATTAACACTTAGTTGAGATCCGTGAAGTTCTCGGGTCATGTTGGCGGCCGCCCATGATGCACTTTTGACACTATGTAATGGAGAGTATTTTTGAAATAAAATATGGTCACTGTGTATATTAAGATAAACATGATTAGTGGCTGGGCCCTAGGAAGCTTTCCCCTTATGGGTGCCCCCGGAATATGTGTAGAGTTTGACACCAGAAGACTATTTTCACATTCACTGATGACATTTTGTCTGTACTCATTTACATTTTAAGAGCTGGGCCTTTGTGACTTAACAAATAGTTTAACCCAGTTTGCATTTTCATATGTTCTGGATTTGTATTGAAGGAGAAGGAATAGGTGCCATTTTTAAGGATTTTTATGTGCTAATTATACTATATTCTGCAACACATTAAAGTATTTCTGTATACCTTAATACATGCTTGAAGGGGATCTTTTGACGTCACCTTAAGAGGTATTGTTTGAAAAATGTGTGCCGCTCTCCAGAAACACTGTGCATGTTGAGGCTGCCAGCTGTTTGCTACTGTACACCCATTTGGTTTCTTTGTTTTCGACAATCTGATTGAATGAGGGAAAAAAATGCATGACTGAGAGCTGGTGATGGATGCAGCTGGATGCACGATGCATAAACACTCTCCATCACACACTCTACATGCAGAACACCTCTGGAGTAAGCAGCCAAAGTGTTGATAATCCCCAAGATACAACTAACAGCACTGATCTTCACAACAGGCCCCTAGTCTCACGGCTTACTCTAATCCCTTCAAGTTTTATTTGTCCAATTCCTTGTCTTCTCTCCAGAGATATGAGGCAGGAAACAAAACATTAGGACTTAAAGGCTCTTCCCAGGCCCTGCCTCCTCTTGATTGTCTTCTCTCCCCCCCTCCACCCCTCCCCTGCTGCTCTGCTTATCTCCCTCATATTCAATTTAACTTGGACTGTGATTAACGCTCCTCCAATGAAGGGAGAAAGACACAAAGGATATTTTGCTCACTCTCTCTCTCATCCACGGGCTCTTTCAGCTATTCAACTGTCCTCCATTTTTAATGACTTCTTTATCTCTGGACTGAGGAGGAGATTTGTTTGTGCTTTCATGTAAGTTCTGTCAAGTAAAGTGGAAGCCCAGTACGCCCGTCGGATTAGAGGGGGAGAGACAGGAAGAAAGGAAGGCCCTGACAGTGACTGTCAGGTGAGTAGAGCTTACTATAAATGGACTCACGGCTTTTCAGACACATGTTACATTAGGTACATAAGAGCATTTCATCATGAGCAGCACAAAGTGATAAATGCAGAAATGTCCATGTTGAAATTGTTAATTGAACAGGTCTTGTTTCCAGGGATGTGTAAATTACTAAAGGAGAATTCAATATGTGTTAGGGTCTCCGTATTTTGCTGCATTGCTTATTTTAATGATCATTTATATTAATTCTTTCCAGTAACAGTGGGGTGTAGAGTGTCTAAAATATGCATAATTAAGTGTTTCTGCCTGAGGGCATGAATCTGTATTTTCAGGCTGAATATCATTAGATAGCCCACTTCTGCTGAACTGGGGTACCAACCCTAACACCTACAAAGTGCATTCATATACTGCTTATTTGCTTTGCCAAAATGCCTTTATTATGCTCACTGGCGATGTTTCATTTATGATCCAGAAAGTGAAACATCCTTCATGGAAGTCATTATGGGGGACCTAGGCTGGATTAGTAACAGGGCAAAGTGAGAAACTGCCCCAAGGCCCCAGACCACAAGGGGTTTTTCAAAAGCCTCAGATTTATTATCTAGTTGTTATTTATTGTTTTTCAGTAATCAGAATAAAGAATTTATTGGCCAAGTATGAGAACACATACAAACAAGGATTTATTGTTCTTTTTTCCCCTCGCAGATTTCTTATACAACTAGGAATAACTGGACAAATAAGGTAAAGGAAGATAAAAAATAAAGAACGGTGAATGCTCAGGACTGTGCTGTACAACAGCATTTGAAAAGCAAGTCAGTACATTATACTAAAAACACCATGGCCAAGAGTCTGTATACAAACCAGCTAGTCTATATGTTCTATATGACAGCGCAAAGAAATAAAGAATGAATACTGGATAAATATGTGTACATAATGTGGATGGATTATGTACATTATATGCAAGTATACATGTCTATATATTATATACTGCAGGATTTATATTGAAAAATGATGTACATCAAGCAGGATACATATTGACCATCAATAGATACTGGTATGTACATGTTAAAGATGATGCATTTAAACTGTAAAAATATTTTATATTGTGGAAACAAGTCGATGTTTTGGTGTTAGAGGTTTCATACAGTCACTTCTTTAGGGGTAATTTTTGTAAAAAAGCATTGATAATGCACCATAAAAACAAATTTTTCTTCTCTATTTCTGGCTACTTCAACCTTTTCAGGCCTCGAATAAAACAACACGAGGAGAAATAAATCTGTCTTTTGTCAGATTATATGCATATCATATATTTGCAAGGCTATCAGGAAGGTAAGGGTAGGAAAGGAGGGTAAGGCATGCACACTGACCCCATGCCAAAGAAGTTCAATTAAGACAATGCTTCAATCAGGCCAGACTGTTTGGCTATGTGATAATAAAATATTGAATTTATTGACCCATACCTCAATTTGTAAACAACTAGTGTCAGAGATTTGAGTCAGTAGCCCTTTTCACACAGCGTCTCCGGATTAACTCCGGAGTGGTGGTTCGCCAATTCTCCACCGATGGTGATTCAAACAGAGCCGAGCAGCCAGACAAGCCGGAGTGAGTTCACACTGAAAGCCGGCGCTGCGGCTCCTAAAGAGGCGTGACGATACACGTCATGATGATGACGTCGGTGTTTCACAGGTGTCTTCCCTGTCAATCTAAACCCGCGGACAGTTTATAATCATATGGATGATGTTATAATGTGTAGTGATTGAGATCACCACCAAACATCATGGAAAGTGACGAAGTTACGTTCTTCGCTATAAATGACATAATTACATAATCACCATCAGTAAACGGGACTCTGTCTGACTCACTCCCGGGGACGGAAGCTGTTTTCTGGGGGAAAGCTCACTGAAGTCTCGGTCGGAGGGCTGACGGTCACGGTGATTTATTTTCATCACAAATACTCCATGAGTTAAAGATTTTCGCCTGTGTCAGACGCAGTTTTTCGGGCAGAAATGTGACGAAGAGTTGGTAGGACAAGCGGGAGGACAGACAGGAGGATGGACGCTGCTCCACGTTTGTTTTCCTCATATAAGTTGCCACCGACAGTTACAGTTACTATGTTACTGATTTTCGGTCATGTAACGTTGCTTTGTGGGACATTTCTCTTTATTAAGTTGAGTGAAGGACCTGTGTAGTTATCAGACGGTCTGAACGACACGCCCTAGATCCACGCCGCCAGCTTAAACGTTCACACTGGGGCGGTTCAGAAATAATGCGTCTCTGATACTACCTCCAGAGGAGGATCAGGGCCGGAGCGAAATTTCCCCCCTCGCCGCATCTGAAACTTTCACACAAAGGAGGAGGCGGAGAATTAGAGCAGGAACCCCGCATGCAAACGGCTCTGTGAATGGGGCTAGTGTTACACAATCTGCTGTTTATATTTATAGATATGATTTCTACTGCATTAGTTTGCTTTTCTGTATGTAAAGCACTTTGTAACTATTTTTAAAAAGCTGCTATATAAATAAAGTTATTATCATCATTATTTTTATTATCATTATACTACTATTATTATATAATGTGACCAATTCTGCTGGGTCAAAAATATACATATAGTAATTTTAATATTTGGTTAAATGTTCCTTGTTCATTTTCAACTCATGTAGGGGCTTTTGCTAGCCATCCTAGCAAGCAGTCCTCTGGCTGACGTTTTAACCACTCCTCTTGACAGAATCAGTGAAGTTCAACTAAATTTGTTGGATTCCTGGTATGGACAGGTGTCTTCAGCACAGTCCACGTTTTTTTCATGGGGTTCAAGTCAAGCCTTTAAGGGGCCGTTCCAAAACCTTAATTCTAGCCTGATTTGGGGGTTCCTTTACCACTTTTGATGTGTGTTTGGGATCATTGTCCAGTTGGAACACCCAACTGTGCCAGAGACCCAATCTTCTGGCTGATGATTTTAGGTTTTCCTGAAGAATTTGAAGATAATCCTCCTTCATTATTCCATTTACTTTCTTTAGAGCAGCAGATCCACTGGCAGCTAAACAGCCCCATAATACTATCACCACCATGCTTAAGAGTAGGAATGGTCTTCTTGGGGTTGAAGGCCCTATCTATGCACCTCCAAACACACTGCTGGTCATTGTAGCCAAGTAACTAAATTTTTGTTTCATGTGACCATAGAACTTTGTTTGATCACATGGACAAATAAAAAGAACAAACACACACACACACTAAGTGATGGGTAGTTTCTTTCCTGTGCACTGTCTTTCACTTTCACTTGGTCTCCCTCTTGTTCCCCCTCTGGCTTTCTCGCTCTTTCAGTGGAGTAAAGGAAAATCATGTCATCATATTAATTGATAATTATCAAAGGCAAATTCCATGTAAACAGTTAGGGCAGGCAGGCAGACTGTGAACACAAACATGTGAGTGAGATGCAGTAGCTCAGTGCACAGGCATTCAGTGTGCCCAGCCTGTAAGACTTTACTATTCTAATGTTTGTGGCTGTGTCTAATGGGAGTCAAACAAGTCCTGTTAAAATGGGCCCAGATAACTCATCAGCTGTCATCAATCAGAATCACTCAGAAGACGTAAAGAGGCAGTGCTACAAAAAAAACATTTGATTGACACAGCTTTTCATAATCACCAAAATTGATCGTTCAATTTGATGTATGCATATTTTTGACCCACCATACTTCACATCACATTTTTAGAAATCCTTATAATAATAATAATAATAATAATAATAATAATAAATAAAGTAATTATTGAACCAAACTTTATGCATGTTTTTCTGTAACATAGCAGTTTGTGTTCCACTCATTCCACCACAGAAAAATGAGAGCTGTAGAAAACATTAAAATTTCAGACTGCTTTGACAAACATGTAAACTGTTGACAATGACTGTACCTACCTTGAGCTTATTCTTCTGCTGTTGCTTCACAAAGACACACCTTGTGCTGCTTTTGTCCTTCTCTTCAATTCCTAAAATGAAATCATAAGAATCAAAAAAGATTACTGTCAGTTCTGCCAGGATGACATTTCATACATGGATACAGAGAGCCGATGTCATGTCCGTTCCGGTGGACCTCATGGGACCTCATTTCAGAAAAAACTGAACAGTGATCAATGGGGAGAGACAACTCATTTTTCGATCCCATTTGAGTTGAGCCATGAGACATCACGTTTTCCTTTTAAGAGATCATTTTCCAAGTCAAGCATGTCACAGTCAGTCGTAGCTAAAGATAAATACCATCTAGTTTTGTGTTTAACCACTCAGTGAACCACATGGTCTTTCTCAACACACGTCACCAACACCAACGCCTTGGCACAGAAAAGGTACTTAAAAAGATGAAAATCACAAGAAATCTGGCCATACTTAGTATGTACTTAGTATTATACTGTTAGTTCGTTGAGCAAGCTGATATTATGGGACCAGCTCACAATGTTTAAGTTTTGGGTTTTTTGTGCTGCTTGAGACGCCGATGTGATCGTGGGATGTTTAGTGATTATAATACCGTATTTTCACAGTCTTTCATTTCATTGGTTTTATGACAAACTGCAACTTTCTTGACTTGGAAAATTATCTTTTAAATTGACAAAAATATGGCGTAACTTGGGGCACAATTTGAGCCGGATCAAAAGATCATTTGCCTTTCTCAGTTCTGTGCCATACAAATTCATTTAAAAAATGAGGTCCCATGAGGGAAAACCGGAGGGGGCTCTCTAAATTTTAGGACTGGATGAACAGCCTACCCGACGTTACACTGTCTTGATGCTCTCCGTCCAGATGGTATGGGCTCAGGGACAGAAACAGAGTCTTCAGAACTGAATTTGCAGCTGTTGTTCCTGCAGATCCTAAAATATGAACAAGACATTAACAACATTATGTACAGCGACTATACAATGTTTTCACCCCCTTGGATGTTTTCCTTCCCTTTCCTTTTTATTGCTTTTATAAATGGAATAATTTGGCTTTTTTCGCAATAACTTGCACAAAGATATGTATGTTAAAGTGAAAAGATTTCTACAAAGTAATGTCAATAAATTAAAAATATATAATGTAAAATACTGACTGACCTAATTCAGCAGCCAATTAGTGCTTGTAGTCTCACATATAGTGAAATGAAGATCACCTGAGTGCAGCGAATGTGTCTCAAGTGATTGTAGTATAATGACACCTGTGTCTGAAGGTCCAGTCACTGGTTAATCAGTATTCCTAGCTACAATTACCCCATGAGGACAGAAGAACACTCCAAGTAACTCCATGAAAAGGTTATTGAAAAGTATACATCAGGGGATGGATACAAAAACATTTCCATGTCACTGCACATCCCCTAAAGCAGGCCGTCTTCACAAACAGAGGTCATGAATACTCCTATGACTACTTTGAAGGAGTTGAAAACAGCTGGGTTGGGAGAGACTCTACTCTCTACTCTACTCTGAAGAACCCAGCGAACAATTGTAACAGCATTACAATTGTTCGCTGGGTTCTTCACCAGTCAAAACTTTGGGTGAACTCAAGTGGAGATCTAATGACCTTTCTTCAACAGTGGTTTTCTCTTATCCACTCTGCCACAAAGGCACATGGGAGACTCAAAGGCCAAATGGAAGATGTTTTTTTTGGTCTGATAAGATGGCTTCTTGGCCATCAGATTAGACACCATGTTTAGCAGACACTAAACACTGCACATCACTACAAACACTCCATCCTGTGGGTTGTAAAAGATATAGGGTAAAATAAATGCAGCAACATATAGGGAAATCCTCCAGGACAACCTGATTCAGTCTGCAAGAGAAACTACGACTTGGGAGAAGATTAATTTTCCAGCAAGACAATGACCCAAAGCATACAGTGAAAGCTACACAGAAATGTAGACAACAAGGTGAGTGTTCTGGAGTGGCCGAGTCAAAGCCCAGACCTCAATCCAATAGAGAATTTGTGGCTGGACTTGAAAAGGGCTGATCACACCTGATCCCCCTGAAGCCTGACCGAGCTTGAGCAGTTTTGCAAATAAGAATGGAGTAAAATTTCAGTGTCCAGATGTGCAAGCCTGATTGAGACCTATCCAAACAGACTCAGTGCTGTGATTGCATCCAAAGGTGCATCTACTAAATACTGACTTGAAGGGGGTGAATACTTACTCAATCATTTATTTTACATTATATATTTTTAATTAACTGACATTACTTTGTAGAAAATCAGTTTTCACTTTGACATCGAAGAGTTTTTGTTGGTAAATTATTGCCAAAAAAACAAAACAAATTACATTGAACATGATTCCATTCATAGAAGCAACATAATGGGAAAACATATAATGGGGTTATTATTATTGGTAACAAGTATGTGGCATCCCACCTTTGTGTCGATGAGCTGTGGTTTTAGATGGACTGTCACCACTACAAGCTGGACTGCTAGACACTAGGCTGCAGACTGGATTCCACAGCTGTTTCACAGGTTGATTTACATGCCCAGTTGAACCGTCTTTTCCCATTTCAGCATCAGAGGAAAAATCAGGGGATATTGGTGTATGAGAGACTGGGTATTGGAGAGGTTCCTCTACATTACGAGCTTTTTGTTTGGAGTCTGATGAAAGAGATGTATTAACAAGTGAGTGGGCTGACTGTTTAGAACAGGAATTATTCTTTGAATAATCTGGTTGGGACTGTACACACTGGAGAGGAGCAGCACTGAGAGGAGCAGCAAAAAGGCTGAGAAACGGTCTGGCAGAGGCTTTGTCAGGTTCAAGTGTAGTTTTAAGATGAGTACCTCTGCTATCTGAAGTCTGTGGAGCAGTACAAGAAGGCTGAATTAAGTCATGACAACAAGAGGAACTTGTTACACAATTGTCTATAGGTTGTGGAGAGTCAGTGATGGGGCTTGCAAAAAGGCTACGATAGGGAGTAGGGGAGGAGTGCATATAGATCTTCGTGGGTTGTTTTGGTGCAAAATTATGACTGACTGGGACTGCAGAATCATTTGACTTAACGGGGCCTGACGAGGGACAAAAAGGCTTAAAGGATCCTTGTGAATCGGATACCAGACCAGAGAGGTGTGGCCTTAACTGTGCAGGATGTTTGGAAGAGGACATCTGACTAGAGGGCCCTGAAGGAAGAACACCTTCACAGGTTACAGAGTATGTAATATCTGTAGACAACAACTCCGACTTGACTTCATGAGAGGCTGTTTGAGCAGCTTGTTTCCTGTTGTCTCTGTAGGCCACAGTACATTTAGGGAAGGTCTCTGATACCAGACTGGTGTGCACTTGGAGAGATGGCAGGCTTTTGAACAATCTTTCCTTGGATGTGTTGGTTTCTTTTCTGGTATTAATAGAATTCAATGCCTCCTTATTTGGAATTTCTGAGCTTAGCTGAGCATCAGTGATCTCTTCAAAGTGAGTTTTGGGGGTAAAGGATGCAGTTTGTGCAGTAGGAGGGATAGGTTTGTCACCGAAGGAAGAAAGTTCCACTGATTTACGAGACCTGAGAACAGCATCGACAGAGTACGGAACTTTGCTTTGGTTTGCAGAGCCTGTCATGCAATCAGAAGTAGAGAGAGAGGTGGATCCTTGACTTCTTGCAGTTGTTAAGAATCTAGAGAAAGGTCTGGATAGTTGAGGTCCAAGCACTGCTTCAACTGAATAACACACTGGCTCTTCCTGAGTGAGGTCAGTTGATGGAGGGCTTTGGGGTTGATCAGCATCTGATGCATGTGGTGGGACAGCTTCCACCATGTTATTTACCACTTCTTCAGGTTGACATAACAGGGCTTCCTGCTCAACATTTGTGTCTCCGCTTCTGTAAAAGTTTGGCCTGAAAAATACAAATATCAGGTGAAATGGAAAATCCCAAATGTCACAACCAAATGTCATTTATGAGATAAAATCTTATGCAAGCATCACACTCATGTGTTGAATCACAATGGCAGGTTTAAGTTTGTATGTGCACACCTGAGTGGTTGCTTTAACATATCAGGGGTTCTAGTTGCTTCAATAATTTTGGACTCGTCTCTGTCAGCTGGCTGTCCTGTGGACTCCTGTTCAGCTTTTTTTGCAAGTTCAGAAAGGTCACTTTCCCGTTTTAATGCCTGCATAGAGAGGAAATGAGGCACATGTGAAATCAGCACACAGCAATGCATAACATGTTTTAGAAATGTTCCATCATGGAATTTTTGCATACACACCTCATCCAAGAGTTGGCTAGTGAGTTCATTAAGCAGCTCATGGGAAAACCTGCAATCTTCTCCTTGAGAACATTTCCCTTTCCTATGGAAGAACTTGCAGGGGAAGGACTGTACAGCTTAGTAAAGGAAATAATAGATATTCAACAGCTTCCAGTTTCTCACAAATAGCGGTACAATACTCAACACTGCAATCAGTAGCGCTTTTCACACAGAGACTCTGCATTATCGGCACAGGGAAGGCTTTCTATTTCTCCACATTTGTTTGTTCACACTGAACAAAGCAGCTTTGTTGTAAAGGCGCACCGTGTGTCAATTTATACATCGATCCAGCACTGCAGGTCCAAAAGAGTCGTGACTGTACACATCATGACGTTGAGATTTGCGCGGTTCTTTTTCAAGGGGTTTCCCCTGGTGTCCACCTGTTAATCTGAACATGTACCGACTGACTGTTTAAAATCATATGGATGCAGTTATAATGTGTTGTGATAGAGATCCTGACCCACCATGCATCCTGGAAAAAGACAAAGTTATGTTTTCTGCTCTAAATTACATAATTACATAATCACCATCAGGAAACAGGACACTGTCTGACTCTCATTCGCAGGGAGGGAATGCTGTTTTCTGGGGCAAAGTTCACTGAAGCCTCAGTCAGGAGGGCTGACCGTCACCGTGATCTTTTTCATGACAGTAACTACAACAACACAATAGTGGAAGAAGACAAACACATGGTGCCAAAGTTTTTTGCCAGGGACACACGCTGTGATGACAGACACACCCCTGATCCAAGGCTCCAGCTTTTCTATTCACAAAGACGCCGTCTCACCTCCTCCGCGGATCTAATACTACCTCTGGAGGTCTGCGCATCAGAGCCACAGCAAAACTGTTGTCCCCCGACCCCCCCTGAAACTTTCACACAGACGGCAATGCGGACTAATCCGCACTAAAAGGGCAGCCTGAATGGGGCTAGTATATGACAGGAAGATGTGCAGATTATTGCTTTTTAACCAAAGGATATTGTGCATGTATGGGCAGCTGTCCCCCTTTGCGCAGAATCCCTGGACATAGAATTTGCACAGTTCTTTGACAAGATTGTTGTAACCCTGAACATGCTCCAGTTGGCAGTCGTTACCCTGTGTACAAGAAAGGGATGGGAGCAATGTTAGGATAACACAGAGTGAGTTATAACAGCATTCAATAAAAGCCTGTTGGCTGAATAATGAGGCATTTTTAAGTTACTTTGGCCGATATGTAATACTAAAATATAACTTGCCTTGATGCACCTTCCATAAAGGAAATGTCGACAAAGTGACCGCCCATCCACAACCACAACATTCTGGTCCTTGAACTCCTGTGTCATGAACCTCGCACGCTTCTCTTGGAACCCCTAAGAGAAGATGAGCATGTCAGTGATATTCCCAAACAGTTTCAATTCATACATTCTAAAATAAAGATTTTTGTTTGCCCCTGAACCAATTTGTTGCAGCATTCTGAGCTTTGGTTAAGGCAGCTAGGATTTAGGGGGATCTTTTGGCAGGAATGCAACAATATATTTAGAATTATGTATTTATTAGTTTAATATCACCTGAAACTAAGAATTCTTGTCTTTTCTTGGCCTTAAAATCAGCCTAGTATAAATCTACACAGGGAGGTTCCACAGAGTCTACCATGTTGCACGGCCATGTTTATACAGTAGCCCAGAGCAGACAGACTAAACACTGGCACTATAGAGGGCCTTTCACGTTTTGCATTTTTAGCGACACAACAGTCCAAAGAACGTGACTTTTTCTCAAACTTTCTCGAGTTCCTCGTCTCAGTGCCTCTCTCTCCTCCACTAGCTAACATTAGCTTGGAAATGGAGTCCTATAACAAGCACCCATCGCCTCCTAAAATTGATAAAGTAAGTGCAGGAATCTCTTTAGTTTCTCTCGTCCTGTTTGCATCTGCTGTGTTTTCCTGGTTCATCGTGTTCACTTTCAGCTGTTTCGAGAGTCATATTTAGAGACTGCTGGTGAAAACACAATGTTTCCTGTAATGCTGCTTCATAATAAAAGCTTTTGAATGACTAAACAACAGTAGGCTTTTGTTGTGAAGAAGTTATGGTAAAACGTGTTTATATAATTGAATTAGCAGAGCCTCTTTCTTCAGTAGTGCTGCAGGGATTATGACAAGCATGTCATTGGTTTAAGACACACCGTCATGCAGATTCTGTCAAACAATAGAGCCAGGCCACCAGATGTAATGGAAAGATGGCAATAGATTTTCCCAGTTACAATCTCTGATGTAAAAGGTAAAACAGATATTATGACAGACTAATTCTTTTGATTTTCAAGATAATATTGGGCTAATATTGCGACTTGTGTTGACAGCAGTGTTGCAAAATGTCATGCCATATAATGTAAAAGGCATATAATGCAGACAGACAGACAGAGGTCAGAACTGGGCATCGTCACTTCATTTCTGGTCCTGTTTTCATAAGATATGCAACATGATTGATCTGAATGCAGCTTCTGCCACAACAGCAGATTTCTTTCATTCAAACTGCAACAGATGATTTGCTGATGATGGATGATATGTGTCCTGACAGGTACAGCAAAGTGTCATACCCCAAACTTACCCCTTTATAATTTTCACGTTTCCTGTACTCTCCTCCATGTTTTCTCAAAGTAGGTCCCGTCTGATGGCCTCCACCTCTATAGGCAGGTCTACCTCTACCCCTCTGTTGATGCTGAGTTTTGTGCCGCTCCGTCTTCTTATTCTGCTCTTGTTGCTTGTTCACATTACAGTTACTTCTAGTTGTGTACTTCTGACCTTTGCGACTCATGTTAACGTGGTCAGCTTGATTTCTGTGATGTCTCAGTTCTTCGGTGAAGCCAACACTTGGATGTTCACCGTCAGTGGTATGCATACGGTAGTGTTTGGCCTCTGACTCATCCTCTGTAGCATTATAAGTTCTGGTTGTGTGGGCTCTGTAACATCGCTTCTGTGGAAAGATAAATGGATTCAAAGTGAAACATCAAGGAAATCTATAAATACAAATCCATGTTGTGCAGACTTGCAGCACAAACTAAGAATGCACTGATTGAAGACTGAAGAAAAATTGTCCCAAACACATTTGCCTTATTGACTGCTATCAGCCTATGTGCAAATACGATATTAACCAATGGCAGAGGTCGATGTTTGTCTGTTGCGTCACATCAATTCTGTGCCGACACATTCATGAGCCATTGGTGAGTAGTATCCCTGCCATTAGTTAAGTAGTGAAAAATTAAAATCACTGACTAAGTAATTAGTGGTCTTTCAAAAATAGTGTAATGAAGGGCTGAAAGACTAAAACTGTTCAATATTTTTTTTATATATATTGAAGAGTCAAGGTTCTAGGTTAAATTACCCACAGACCTCACTTTGTATTGAGGATCCTGTTCTGGAGCTGATCAGCTGAACCTCTGAGGCCACTTTTAAATATGTGATGTTCATTTTATTTTGTAATAATATCAACATTAAGGTCAGACTCACCTTTGTGTAAGGGCCAGTCTGCTGACCCTGGGCCCCCCTCTTTCTGTCACTGCCTCCATTACCATTGTCAGTCTCGTTTCTATAAAACAAAAAGGGGAGACTGATGAATATGTAGATTTAAAAAGACCTGCTCCATCAAACAAGCAAATCCATCGTTAACGTTAAATACCTGCGTGTGAAGGCTCGGTGACCAGGGCTTTTCACTTCCTCTGCGGCAGCAGATAGACTTGTGAACAACTTAGCAAAAGACATTTTATTTCACTTGTCATTGGTTCATTGTTTCTCCTTGTGTAAAAACTAGCACAGCGCTCATAACCGAGGATGTGACCACTCACACGTACAGCTACAACAAACTTTCAAACATCCCTCTGCCCACAAGGGATGCTGGAAATGACAAAGTCTCCTTCGCGCACATGAAAAAGTCTTCTGAATGGATTATCTATCCTAACCTGCTCCTCCGCGAGGGCCTGACTCGCCCAAACAAATTGCTTTGCGTTGCAGTCCAGTGGTTCACATGGTTTAGTCACATAAATGTTGCGTCTTTGCAATCATGTTTCCATCGATTGACGCTTCTTCCGGGTTTGCGACAAACGTCACCTCCCTGGACTATACCATATAAGGACAGAGGGGGAGGAGATATGGGTCGGTTCAACTCAGCATGACATTTTCGTGTGTTTACAAGGCCACAACTATTTAAAATCAACAAAAGCACGTGTGAATTGCAACATTAGTAAATAGAATAAAGTAAATAATTACGTGTATAAATAAAACAGTACAACACGTGGATATACTGACTGACACGTGGCGCCATCTAGCAGTAAAGTTGTGTATTCTCTGGTTTATTCGGTGACGTCATGTATGAACATATTGTGTCTTCTTCTACATAACAAAAACTCACATATTGTCAAAGCAACAATCTCTGTCGCTGATTTCCTGAAATTATGGTTTAATTTTAATCCTACTCAGCGTCCATAAAATGCATGTACCATTTATTTGTTTTCTTCTTGTTTTACTCATGACCTTCTGCTTATATTCTCTAATTCATTGGGGTATTTTCAAGTTACTAAGGCTTTTGTCACTGAGGATATATTGAAATGTTACAGTAAAAACATTTCATGTTCAAATAATACAATTAATGATGGGGGAATCCCATCTAACTGCTTCATTGTCAGTGTCCTGGTACTGGGCATGTTGGCTCGCTTCCACATGATCATGCTTTACTTATATACTTGAATAGAACAAGCCAACACTTAAATTATATAATTCATTTCTTTTGTGTGTTCATCAAACAAAAAAGGCAGAAATGGAATTTCCTCATATCGCATGTTTTACTATTATATAGATGAGTATGAGGCCTTTACTTGACTATCCACCTGTGTTAAGTGATCATTTTCTGTTTATTATTGTTGTATCACTTATTTTGAAATGTTGTACATGTGATAGGTGTTGTCTTGGAAATGATCTAATCCCACTTGGGTATTGAAAGTTCCCTAATTTAGCTCATTTTTTCATTTATCAAATGTGTTTTCCGTGATGAAGCAGTTTGACGTTTTAGGGGGGGATTTGAAAAAAAAAAGCCTCCCTAGCAGCCCTCTCCAGGTTCTAGGCTGTGCCGTAATTAACTGTGACCTGTACTAACCCACAACAAGTCTTCCATCCAAATACTTTGTCGAAGTATAAGCAAAGAGAAACATAAAATGTGCTTTTTGATGCCTACATAGACACACACAACACTGATAGAGTACTAAGATTCAGCCCTCAGTCCGGTGAGGTCACATTGATCAACAGCTTAATATAATGCAGTGTCCCCCTCAAAACTGGCAGCTTTGAGCTCATCTGAGGGCTTTATAAACAAATACTAGCAGATGTGTTAGCTACCATGAGGTATTTTCAATAATTTGCTTATATTAACACACAATTTGAACATTAATTTACTAACATGAGAAACAAGGCAGCAAGGCACAGAGGTGATGCTTCTTTTTCTTTTTTCTTTTTTACAGCAAAATCACTCAATTCACTCTGATGCTATGCGTTACTGTCAAGGGAGATTAACGCTTAAATTAATGGGATTAAAATGTAATTTAATTCCCTTTGACTCAGTGGTGAGCAAGCACACTCTGACCAATCAGCATGACTGATAAAAGCTTAGATATGTCAAAAAGACCAGATAGAAGCTGGACTTTGTTCCTCCACATATGAGCCTGTCACTGTACTTGGCTCAAAGTTCAGGTCACGCAGACAGTTTCAGTATTGCCTCTGTGAGTGTGTTTCTGCTCCCCCTCAGTCTCTCAACTCTTACTCTGTTCATACTGAGCGTTACAGGATGACCCGTTGGGCCCTTCTTGCTCCCCTCCTGCTGGGCCTGTTCATCCACATTGCTGTTAGCCAGGAGGCTGAGGACCCAGCTGCACCACCACCACCACCACCAGGACAGGCCTCTGATGGCACGCAGGCAGAGGACGAGAACGAGGAATGGGTTCTAAATTCCCTCAGAGGCAGCTTTGAGTCTGTCGGAGGCTACTTTGACTCGATGCTGGAGTTCATGGGTGGACGTGATGGAGTGTGCCAATACCGCTGTCGATATGGTAAGTCAGATAAATGGGTGAGCAAGCATTATGCAGTATAAAATAGTTTAGTATGGCTACAATTACACTGCCACTGACCTTTTATCAGCTAGTGTGGTTACCGCTTAAAAATCTTTTCAGAAAACACAAAATATCTTTTTCCTTTTTAGAATGAAAATTGTCAGATTTAAAGACAATTGCGATATAAATTCAGCTATCTGCACCAAAAAATATATTTACAAAACATATATGAGTCAAATCCAATCAAAGGCTTTTAATTACCAGGTTTTTCCACAATGAGAATCTCCATTTGAATACACTTTAGAGTAGTAGTACTTTTAGCTGATAACATATGAGTTTTATACTGAGGAGCATGTCGAGTCTTGCATTAAAATTGCCATTTTTGTAAGTTCTCATATGACAATATTTTTACATTAAAATTATTACTATTAAAAACCCAAATAAAATATTAATCAAATCATCACCCGGGACAGGGAGCTTAAGAACAGTGTATTGGATAATCAACCTGTGAACAAATGATAATAATATCTTTGTAAAAATCAAGTGAGGTACTTTTTAGTATGTTAATGATTAATTCCTTTATAATGCACCATACATGTAAGTAGTTATTGTCTGGAAACTGACTGTATTGAAATAAATGCAACAATTTAAACCCAATAACAAGTTTGCCCTGATACTAAACACCCAATAGGATTTACTTCTTCTTATCATCTTTGTTATCATCTGTAAGAAGGCCTGGAACTGGACTGTGACCCAAGCATGATAGGAGAGGTTTCATCTGGTGACTGGGGAAAGTGTCAAATATGAACAGAATTAAACAAGCAAACTTTGTGTCTCTGTGTGGCAACATGGATCTATTTCAAAACCCACATGGTTGTCAAACAGAGTCCATCACATTTCCACTGGCTCACTGTGAAACATAACCCACATCTGATAATTTGCTGTCCTTCCTCTCTTAGGTAAAGCTCCTCTTCCTCGTCCTGGCTTCCAGATGCCTGAACCTGATGGATGTAGCTCCTACTTCTTTGGTCTTCCTGTTCCAGAAGGGGTATGCTTTTCTATCTGTTCAAGGCCAAATTCATGGAGATTTATGTTACTTAGAAATGTTATTGATACTGTGATGAATCCCTGAATCATTCCTAAGGGACTATAGAAAAAGCTCCATCTGAAAGAGTTAGAGGACCAAAACTTTTCAAATGTATTGTTAAAAATGCTACACCCTCCTCCCTAACATCTGAACTTTTTACATAGCCCAAACTGCACATAAGGTATGCAACTGGCAATAGCCAATATTGTGGAAAAGGTAACAAATAATGCGTGTGGTTTATCGAACATTCAAGCTGTTGACTATTTTTCATCTAAGTTCCACTAAAGTATCAATTATTACCACTGACACTGAATAAGTGAATGGGGACATTGAGGTTCTGTGCCACATTCACTTCAGATATATTTTGGAAAGTCTCGAAATGTTCATAGAAGTCTACATGTGACTGAATATTTTTTTTTTTAGTGTGAACCAAAACTAGCACTCCGTAAACACTTGCATACAAACACATTAATTATTAATTCATGCTATATTTCTATTTCTATTTTTACTTTGTACCGAGTATCTGGAACAAAAACAATTTCCCCCGGGGATTAATAAAGTATTCTGAATCTGAATTAATCACCTCTGTTGTTTACCAGATGGACATGGGGATCCCCGCGATGACCAAGTGTTGCAACCAGCTGGACATATGTTACGACACCTGCGGCTCCAACAAGTACCGCTGCGACTCCAAGTTCCGCTGGTGCCTCCACAGCATCTGTTCTGACCTCAAGAAGAGCCTTGGCTTTGTGTCAAAAGTTGAAGGTTGGTAATCTTTGAACCCCTTGGTCCTTACAGACCAGGGTTACTGATCCCATCCCCATTCAGCCTCAATGTCACCTTTAATAATGGAGTCAATGAAACCAGATTTGGGGACACTTGCATGGTCATGTACCTGAGATGACTTACAAATACCAAGTTATGTGGCAGCTAAAATTATGTTGAAATGTTGTGATACATAAAACCTGTTTGAAGTGATCCAAACATCCCTAAAATAGGGCCGAGTAAATCTCAGAACAGATTTAAACATGAGCCTCTCCTGTGCATACTGTTGTTCTGACTGAAGTTCCTGTTTGTTTCTCTCTTACTTCCTCTCCTCTCTCAGCATGTGAAACAGTAGCAGACACCTTGTTCAACACAGTGTGGACTCTGGGCTGCAGACCCTACATGAACAGCCAGAGAGCAGCGTGCTTCTGTCAAGGAGAGGAGAGAGATGAACTTTAGATTTAGAAATGAACCACGCTCCTATTTATTACAGTATCAACTACTGTGACATATTAGATGATAGCGCTCTGAGTGATGGTGTTGCAAAGACTGCTGTCTGATTACTTGAGTAATTTATTTGGAAGTTCTCCCTCTCAAGACAGTATTTTACTTGTTCCAAGTTCAACAGCACACTGTATTGCAAGTCAAAAGTGTATTTGTGTCTTGTAGAGGTGCATTAGTGCTGTCTGTGGTGAAGCACCTATGCGGTTGGCAATGGAGCATGATTCTGGAAAACTACAAATACATAGTATGTGGTGTGAACTACACTTTAAATGCACAGATAGCCTTTTGTGTTTCAATCTTTGCATGTTACCATGTAATACTTAACCTACCTGATAAATAAATGTTTTTAACTCATAAATTTAAGTATTCCTTGTTTCATTTCATGGAATATTACTGACACCTTTGTGTGTGTGTGTGTGTGTGTGTGTGTGTGTACATTCATAGTGGTCAGTTTCAACTGTCTTTTGACTGCCGGAAGCTCTTTTTTGAGCTCAGTGCTAACATTTGTAGGCTAACGTGTTAAACTACTAATGTACTAATGTTTGCAATGCTAACGGAGTTGCCTTAAAGACAGTATTCCACCTATTTAGCATCTCACTCCTGTACATTTCCAGGACTTACACACACAAAAGATACACAAAGGCTCCAAACCCACAACTTTTCCAGTCCTCAAGGGCCCTTCAAGCAGACTTTCTGCAAACTTTCAAGGTCTGCCTGAGGTGCAGACTTCCCCAAAGTTCACAGAATGAATTACTCACAATTCACTGCAATACGGACTTGACGTTATACAACTTATTATGAATGTGTAAAACAATTTACTTTATTAAAAATTACTTGAATCATGTATGCGAGAAATAATATTCAACCACATTATAGTACAGGAATATGTAGAGGTATCAGCTTCACTAATTGAACTGTATTTTATTACTGACCTCTTTAGGCCTGTCTATCAGCAGCTAATATTAGCCTTGCAGTCTCACAGCCCCCAGACTTGACAGAACGACAGTGAATGTATCACGGTCATTAGGATTCATCCTCTAGTGACTCCTCCATGACTGATTATTCCAATATGTTCAGGTTAGCTTTGTCCTCAACAAAAAACATTCATTGCTTTCGTACAGCAAGTGTTTGTGTAAACAGCATACACACCATTAGGTAGTGGAAACAAAATACCAGGACCTGACAAATTTGACAGTGAACGCTTTATGACAAACAAAAAAAATAAATAAAGACAGCCTTTGAAAGGTATTTAAATTTTCTTGTAAAACGTATTTTGCTTAATCAAATTTAGACAGTACCAAGAAAAATAAGTCAGAATAGAAACAAAGGCATATTCACTGAGATGTAGTGCTGACACAAATTGGCAATTATTTGCACGAGAATATCATTTTTAAGAAGATCTCATTTAAAGAAGGAATTCAAAGAGTGACTCGGTACAAATCTTGGAATATGACTAAAACACTAAATGGTCCTGTTACCCTATGAACTGCATGTGTAAACGATGAATGGTAAATATGAGGTCCACATCGTCTGTCGGGGCTCACAGCAAGTTCACATTAAAGACACTCAGGACACTCCACAGGTCTGCAGAAAAAAAGGATAAGAAAATGATGAGCATGCAACACCAAATGCCACTGACTCAATGCTGCTGCTCGCATATATCCATTGTTATAAGTCATACAGTTCATGAGTAGTTTAATTAAAAAAAACTACAACATTATCCATTTCAGACATTTTGATTTCTTTCATTATTTATTTCTTACAATATGATGTCAGTTAGGAAAGATAATCTGTGTTTTTTTGGTCTGCAAGGTCCAATTATCCATGGACGCAAATTATCCAATGTCAGTGATGTCACACATGTTTTTACTTACTTTAACCGGTCTTAGTAGTTAGAGAGCTGACTGTGTTAGTTTTTGCTTCACCATCTGGTTAAATGCTTCCAACTAGAACAAAAACAATGGTGTATTAAGACAAAGAAAATCTCGAAATTAATATGACAATATATGTTATTTCAATCATACAAAATGTTGTGAAATTTCTCATCTGTAGCAAGGTCTGCTCTGCATATGCCTCACAACACAAATGTTGTTTTAAAAAAAAATCACAGAATAATCTAATATATGTAAGCACAGTACGGCATGAGAAAATGTTTAAAATGCTCTAATTCCCCAGTGTAAAAACTTTTGATAGATCCTGAAGATTCCTGGGCCTGTATTTATCACGAGTCTCAGAATCTAGGAATCGTTTCAAATGTGATCCTCGGACTGAACACACTTGTACCTCAGAGAAGAGGAATTTATGAAGCTTCGTGCTGTATACTGACTTTCAGCAAGGACTGTGAGATCTTTGTTTTACAGCACCAAGTATGAAAGATGAAAATATGTTGTGTTGCAGATGTTTTTAAAATAGCACCACTTTTTTTTTTTTACTTATAGGCTTTATGTATAGTCATGTATTAGATAACAGTTGTCTAGGTCTCCTTCCACAAAATGTATCGTACTTTAATGTCACGTCCTGGCAACTTCTTACATGCTAGAACATCACCGTAACTCTGAAAGAGAAGTGGTTTCCTCAGATAAAGAAGCTGATAAAATATTTCTGCTCTTGGTCCTAAAAGTAGGACAAAATTCACATCCCTTGGAGTGATTTGATACGTTGAGAACCTTGATAAATAGAGGGCACGATCCACAAATGAAACATGTCACTTGTTGCATGGCTTATGGCCCAACTTGCCAGCAAATAGAATTGAAATCCTATTAAATAAATACTGCTTACAAGCATACAAACCAATGGGATATAAATGTACTCTTGTTAGCCTAACCTCCATCAGATGGATTAGGAAGCTTATGACAAACCTTTTTCCTCAGGTTCACCTTGATCTCCTCCTCAGTTGGTTGCTTTTTCTCCTCTTCTGATTGCTCAACTGGTTCCTCCTTCTCTTCTTGTGACTGCGTGGTTGGCTGCTCTTTCTCCTCTCCTGTCTGCTCAGCTTCAGGTTTAGAGTTGGAGCCATCTTCAACCCCCTGTGGTCCCTTCACCTGCTTCACAGAATTTGCAAGCTTAAGTTTTTTTTTTAATCTTTGCCTCTGACGTTTATTCTTTTGAGGTCTATTCCTCCTTCTAGTTCTGTGGCTTGTGAGTTGCTTCAGACACATCTGGTGGGTTAACTGCTTGGTGGGGATGACTGTCAGGCAGCGAGAGCCAGAGGTCGTTCCAGTTTGGCCTTCACTCTTAGACAGATCTGGATTCATAAGCAGGTTAACGTCTCGAAGAGGTTTTTGCCGAGGCAGAACCTTTGTAGGTGCCGATACCGAGGAGGGAAAGCGCTGGTAGGTGTTCCGTGGATAAGGGTGCTCAGTGGGATAAAGTGATGGAGGAATTGCATCCTGAGTATATGTCCAGTAAGAGTCTGTAGCTGCGTTGTAAGTGCCACTGTACTGAGAGTACTGGGATGAACTGTAATCTGGATATGAAGACAAAGCAACAGAATGGGGATGGGGATGCATTTGGTTTTGTTGATACGGATGTTGATAAGTGGAAGTGTCTTTGGAGTCTTCTGCGTCTCTGTGCATCTGAGCTTCTTTGCTGTCTTTGTATGTCAGTCTATCTCTGCTTCGGTCTCTCAAGCTGCTGTGCTCAGGCGTTCGTCTTTGCTGCCAGTCTCTACTGTGAGAGCGCCGATGGCGTGGGGGGCTGGGACTAACACTTCTAGAGGTAGACCTTGAGGAGGAGGAGGAGGAGGAGGAGGAGAAAGAGGAGGAAGAGGAGGAGCCCCTTTGCTGTCCATGGGAGTCTCCCTGCTGACACTCCTGCTCCCCTCTGCCGTCAGCCCTCACATCTTCATGCCTCTTGCCATATAGCCTCTCCTGAGTCCGATCTGCTAATTTGCTCATCTCTTCCACTTCCAGGCTAAAGCCCAGAGTTTTAAGAATGTTCTGCAGATCTGCATGCTGATTTTCCACATTTGGTTGCTCTTCTTCAATCTTCTTCCTCTTCTTCTTCACTGGCGGGGGAGACTTGGATCGACTGCTAGAGCCTAAACAAAGGACTGCTCCGTCATTCTTCTTCTCGTCATCCTCAGGTACATGATCGTGGAGGTATCTCTCTTGACTGGGCAAGTCGGTCTTCCTCTCTCTACTCTTGGACCGACTGTGGCCCAGCTGAAAGGCACAACTGCTAGAATGCAGGCTCTCGACCCTGGTAGGCAGGTCTGACTTGTTCTCCACAGCAAGGGGCTGAATGTTCAGGAGCTCCTCACCTAAAGGAAGATCTTCACTGTCATCGTTTACAATTCTACTGAGAAAGTCCATGTCCACTCCCTTGTTGAGCACCCTGAGGAAGCGCTGGAAACCCTGGTCAACACTGTTCTCCCCCTCAGCTGGTGAAGTAATGATTTGGCTTGGAGGAGGCGGTGTGACACCAGGAACCTGGGAAAGGTCAGATTACAAAAACATTGCTTACTGTGGAAATATTCATTCATGAAAACAGGAACTTAGAGCACCTCACTTGCTTCACACTTGGGCCTGTCTTTACTTCGAGTAAAGTCAGAAAAGAGCATTTAATCATGCAGACTATTTTTAGCTGGACTGCGAGTGAGAGAGTGAGTGAGTCAAGGCAGTTGAGTAGCGTTTGCTCAGTGGCCGCTGGCCTTTCAAAATTAATCTGTGAGAACTGTTATCAGGTCACTGGGGGGCGTTTCCCCCTCAGCTGCTACATGAAGGTTTCAACGTTGATGCTCTCCCCGCCCCACACGCAGAAGTTAGACAGTAAAATCATGAAGAGTGACCAAACTGTTACTTGGAAGAAATGAGAAGGAGGTGGAAGACGATGCTTATTATTATTTTGACATTTATTAAAACGTCCTTAGAAGTTGGCACAGACTCCCCACCTCAAGGAAGGAGACAGAGAGACAGAACAGCAGTGGTTGAGTAACCTACAGAGTGAATGAAGAGAGCGAGCGGTGGGATCGTGAAAAAATCAGTTAATCACACTGCCTCACAACAACAACTGCTAATCACGTTAGCCATTTTCAACATCTGCAGCCATAAATAAGGCACTGTCAACTTTGAGACAGTTGTGTGCAGCAGGGTCAATAAATGCTTTATCTTAAAGCTGCCATGTGAAAACATTTTTATTGTAAAATATATGTACTATATACTACAACAAATGTGTCAGGCACTGCAGATGTATAAATGTTTTGTTTTTGTAATATTCATGTATTGAAAAGATGATTTGTAGACTGTTATAGTCTGATTATTGGAAAGACTTTCTGACTAAAGGCAGAATTTAAATGATGTTAAATTAGTAATGTGCAGGAACATAGATCATTGAGGATGCCATTCACTGAGACACATCGAGAATCATTTTGCATTCAAATCCTCGACAGCTGAATTGTATTCGAATCGTGAAGCCAATGAAGATTCACACCTCTAACATATATCGTCTGTTATTCTGGTCATTTTTGCCTCTCGACATTTTATGATATAGCTCAAGTGTGCTTTTTGTGATGTTCTTCTGGATCTTTTCTGACAGATGCTGGATTTTGGAGGCCAATCCCAATATCAATATTTAAGCTCTAGAAACCTGATAATGATGTACTGGCTGATTAATCTAAATACTAAAATAATCTGTTGCATTGACGACGGTGGCGCATGCAATCGCGGTGGCCAATAGCTTTCTTAAATCCTAAATTTAACTCAAGAAAAGTTCTCGCTTAAAGCTGTGTCGCAAAGGCTATCTGCATTGACATTCCCACTGATATCATGATGTTGATGTCGCTGACGTCCAAGACGTTCATGAACAACAATGGAGCATAACTGTCACTAATCGTGGCCATCCTAATCATGAATCACATTTCAATTGCAATATCTGTCAATAAAACACAACTGCAATTGTTTTTTAACCATATTGCACAGGTCTAGTTGTATTTATTTGCTAATCCTAGGGCAACCTGTGCCCTGTCTCTCAACCAGTGCATGATGAGAAGGTTTCAGCCCCCTGTACAGGATAAGCAGACAGAGAACACAGGTCGATGACTGGCTAAAAAAGACAAAAAAAATAATTTCATGCGTCTTAGTCTAGCGTATTTTAAGTTTTACTTATATTGTTATTAAACATAATCAGAAAGTGATGATTATTTTCTACAACGCTGGTGGCTATGGCTCAGGAGGTGGAATCAGCCATCTAGTAATCAGCCCCCCAGCTGCATGACAAAGTATCCTTAAGCAAGAACCCTCATACTGAACCCCAAATTGCTCCTGCAGAGCCAGTGGCTACCTCGCATGGCATATACACTGACATGCAAGTGTATGAATGTGCATGAACGTGTGTTAGAACGGGTGACTGTGACAAGTGTTTTGAGTGCTTCGAGTAGTCAGTAGTCTGTAAAAGCGCTATAGAAATGCAAATCCATTAACCATCCACAGTGGAATGCAATAAAATAGTACAAACCTTAATGTTTGTTGGTAAAACATGGGGATCCCTACATCTCTGCATCATTAGTGCCTTCACTCTGAGCTTCAGTGGATGGTCTTCCTGCAGCAAACCATCTCTGCTTAGGCTGCATGAGTTCATTTTATCTCTGCGATAGTGGACCTGAGCAACAAAAGGAGGAAAAACAATATACAGTATATTATCTGAAAAGCAGGTGGCCCCTGTTTGCTGAAAATCACTGTATTCTCAAAGTAAACTAAAAGACGCGAATGAGTATCTGATGAATTAATCTTTTACTGACCTTCGACAGACAGCTGACAGGATGTCGTTGCTGAATAATTGCATTCACCCTGTCTTTTAGAGGTGCACCTTTGCAGGTAGCTGATCGTTCATCAGAGGAACAGCCTGTGAGTGATGTCTCCTCCACCAACGGTTTAACTGCTTTCAGCGCAATAGAAACTTTCCTACACATTATCTGCTCCTGTATCACTCTAAGCTCTTCTCGCTTTCTTCTCAGCTCTGGATCCTCAGCCATTTCGATGGGTTTTCCACTTGGGTCCTCGAGATCCACCTCCTGATCATGTGAGTTATGCAGGGGAGGACGAAGTCCCTTTGATCCCAGACTCACTCCCGGTGGCATACTTTGTGGTTCATCAACAGTGTATCTTGGATAGTTGCAGTGAGTGTCCCAGTAATTATCAGCTGCTGAGGCATTCTCCATGCTGCTGTCACCAACAGTCTGATGAGCCGAGTGCAGATTTCTTTGTTGGCTTCGAAAAGTTCGCCCCCAGTCAAGTGGATTCATCCTTCAGCCAGTCTCGTACAGTCAATGAAGTCAGTACACTCTGTTAAATAGAAACAATGTGGACAGATGGCTGTGGGTTAATGACCTGTGTGCAGACCGTAGCGACAGTGTTGTGACTACCTCTTCTTTTAGAAAACAACTATCTCCCGGAGCCTCTCAGCAGCCCCTGCTTAGCAACTGTTAACACAGACGTTCAGTACGAAAGGCATTAACTTAGTTTGTGTGTAAATACAAAGCCTAATGTCTGATAATAACCACACTGGAATGGTCTGAAAACATTGTGTAATATTAGTTATTCGCGGACTAAATCCTTCTTTTTGACGGCTTCAGGTGAACGTTAGCCTGTCAGCTAACAGAGTGTTTACCTACTGGGACTGCTCAAATGACCGCTTGCTCTGTCGCATCTGGGAAAGGAATAACGTTATACTATGTCTGTTACTTTGTTAACTAAATTCTCGGACTGTAAAATGTCAAAAGTCGCTCTGAATATACAGCAGCAGGAGAGGACGACCCATAAACATTGAAAGAATGCGACCAGAGCCCTCTTACTGCTTCGGTCGTCTTAAAAACGGATACTAGTAACAGCGACACCTGCTGGATGGAGTACCTGTGACCATCATCCAAGTCCTCGACGTGAATACGTGTTCATGTCATCTTCGACAAAAACCTAATGATGTACATTGACATGTTCCACTCCTTTGAACCTCTACTCTTTTCTCCTCTAATAAAAGTAACTACTTAGAGTCTGAGCACTTGAACATGAGACATCAATCAGACTTTGCTGGATATGGTTAATGTCACACTACCTTTGCTCACCCAAAGACATCAGTGCAGTCACAAATTAAAAAAACTAAATCTTATAGATCAAGTGTTTTTTAAATTATTTTTGTCTGAGTCATTGTCATATTGCATAGTCACCAGTGAATTCAGCTTCTACCTTTTGAGAAGAAGTTGCAGGGCAGTCTCCTGGAGCACTGCAGTACCAAACAAATTCTTAGAATGGTTTAAGAGGGTTATCGGCATCACGCCATTAACCTAGTAAAGCTATTATAAGGCTCTTAAGGAATTTTTTAGGAGCTTTTCCTTGACTCCTGACTTAGTTGCAGGGCTTGACAGAGTTGAAATCAAATTGATCAATTCAAGTTTTAATAAGTGATGATCGTAGTCAACTAAAAAGTAAAAACAGAAAATAATCTCAGTAATTGAATATTTTTGAAAATAATTTCTCACTAACGTCTGTCTTTTTAAACACTATTAAATGACTACTTCTTACGTAGTGTCTCTGTATATACAGAGAACATATCTTAATTTTTCCCCAACATCCTAATTTTTTCTGTTTTTTCTATTCTGATGTTGTAGTCTTCCATGTTCTCTGTACATCAGTGTGTATTGTGTAAGTGAATGCACTATGCAGAATGCCGAGGACAATTTGATGACATTTCAACTTTTACACATCACAGACCCATCTTATTTTTGCTTCTTCTGGGGAAAAAGAAAACTACAACATTATCAAGACAAGTCAATACAAATAAAGAAATATTTGCCACGTTCTTTGAATCAATGTGTTTAATATTATGCATTTCAAATATTTACACACTTTTCTGGATCTGTACACAAAAGGAAACTGAAGGAAACCACAGGTCAGCCAAAACACTGGACAATGTTGCCCTTTCCTAGGGTCATCCCACAAAAATACCTCTTTAGACAAGATGCATCAATCATGTTGTTTAAAAAAATTTTGAAAAACAAAAATAAGATGACAATTTTTTCACAAATGAAAAACACTTTTTGGCATTTTTCTCTAGCATGACATTGTGCTATGGGTATAAGAACAGCCAATGACGAGACCTCCAACATCACCTGTAGGTTTATGAAAAGTCCTGGTTAAAAACTCTGCTAATGTTTTTAAATGCTTGCCAATGTTCAACGAAGATTTTTACTGGGATGATGATCAATGTGTGTTTTGTTGTTAAACAAGACTCCTGAAGGCCCAACTATTTACTTTATGAATATCTTATTTTTCACAAGCAAAACATACTTTTTTAACTACATTGAGTAGTTTTAAAGTCATCAGTTGCACATGTCTTCATCCAGGTTGTTTGGTTTCAATAACCTGCAAACAGCGGGGCCTTGACATCGTCTTGGATTTTTGCATGTTGTTCAGGGGCTGAAGTGGCTGTGGATTGCCAATGTATGGTGGGAGTAGTTGCTGTGTTTGAGCAAGTACTGCTGGTAAGATGTTCAAAGCTGGGACATGAGGGTAGGGGAAGAAAGGAGGCAGACGAGGCAAGAAAAGCCCTGGCCCAACGGGGGGCAAATTCGGAGGCAGAGCTGGGTACGGCAGAGGTGAACAGCTCACTGGAGAGTACATCGGCATCACAGGTGTAAGAGGTGGCTCTGAAAAAGTGTATGTGGGATTTTGAGAAAATGTTTGACACACAGCAGTGCTCACAGGGAGGGAGTTTGCTTCACATGCGTCTGTCTCCCTTAAATTGTTACTGCTGCTGTTCTGGCCATAGTCAACATCTTGATGTCTTGGTACTTGTACCTCTGGTACATCTCTCTGAGCACTAATTGAGTCTTTATTCATGTAACATTCCTGAGTTGGTGGGCTAAAGCTAGACCTGCTTGATGACGATCTATTTTGCATTCTTGGGGAAAATGCTCGTCTCATGTCCCTTTCCCTGCTTCCTCTACGATGACGGCCCCCATCAACATCCTTTTTTCCATATAACCTCTCCTGGATCCGATGTGACATTTGGCCCAGTTCCTCAGATCCTAAATTCATTCCAATAGCTTGCAATACATCCTGCATCTGCTTGTGCTTGTGCTCCTCTTCAGGTGTGAGCGGTATCTTTTCCAACACTGAGGGAGAGCTGGATCTATTGTTGGAGCTTCGTTCTCCGTCACCTCTTTGCAGAGATTTTTCAGCGGACAGACAGCGCCCCAGTGGGCTGAAGGGCCTGTGAGGAGGCAGTGTCTGGGATCCCTCGTGCTCACTCCAGCGCCTGGTATTTTGATGGCCTCCCTGTTGCCTCGCAGCACAACTGGGAGACCATGGGCGATCTGCAGTGTTTATAAAAGGAACTGGAGTAGGTGGTTGAGGATCCACTTTTGTAGAGGACTGAGTAACTATCTTGGTGAGTGTGTCGAAATTCACACCCTTGTTGAGCACATCGAGGAAACGCTGAAAACCCTTTGTTGATGACTTCTGCTCAGGATCAGCAGCACTGTCGTAGGGGACATCGCTCTCAAAAGACTGATGGGAGACAAACGGAAGCAACCACAGTTTATATAACCAATATCTGTAGTTTTTGATTGGCAAATACATCTGTACTGAATTGAACAACCTGTGAGAATTCTATAGCCATCAAACACAACAGCACCGAGTGAATTGGGCCCCCCTCTTATTCCATTTGATTAAAAGAAGCTTCTTTTAAAAGAATATAGTGTTTTAAATTGCCTAGAAATAAGTGATTTCCTTTAATGCTGGAAAAGGATTGGGCAAATTGTGAGGATCTCCTGATTGTCTCCATCAAAAAGTCATTAAAAGTAAGTAAGAGTTGGTTTTGGTAGTAAAGTAGCACTATGTACACAACGCAACATAGAGAGACACTCAGTGCGTTTACATGACACTCAAGAAAACCGAATTATTGGGTTAGTCTGACTATGATCGGATTTTTAAGATGCATGTATAAACCTTAGTCTGTCTAAGATCGGACCAGATCGGATTTCTCTAGTCGAATTAAAACACCTAGATTATTCGATTGATAGTCGCATTACTCGTGCATGTAAACGTTACATCAGATTGGATTCGGATTTTGCGTTCTGCGCAGGCTCGAGATTTTTTTCTCCGGGGCCGTGAGCCGGAAGTAGAAGGAGACGAGCAAGCAAGAGCGCCATTGTGCATCTCTTGTGTAATTATCATATACACCATATACGAAATGTACAAAGATGTAGCTTCGTCTTGCTCTTCGTACGCCATCTTTCTCGAATGCCGAGGAAGAGATTGTTGTTGCTGGTGATGTAAAGAGGTCAGCAGGAAGTGGCTCTATTACCACTAGTTGAAATGGGTACAGCACCACCTATCGTACCGGGGTACGACATGCTTTGGCCAATAACTTGATTTTCTCACCGGCATGTATACTCGGACAATTGTAGTTGTCCGATTGAGTAGCATAGTCGAACTATGGCCTTAATTCGTCTAAGCTGTGCATGTAAACATAGTGAGTGACTTTAAACCTGCTCAGCTCTGTAAAGTTGACACATTTTGTCACTGCAAGTACATCTGTAAATACTTCAAACAGTGACTTGTTTTGCAGACATTTTCTTTTCTTACTGTCGGTGGTGGTAGACCAGAGACTCTTGAACCACTCTGTCAGGTTGGCCTTATCCTTCAGCTGTAAGATCAGCGGTTTGAGAGGAGGACCACACAGGTCCGAAGCAGACAGAGCAGCCTCGCTTCGGTTTGACGGCAGAACTGGAACAAAGTAAAGATAAAAGTAGAAGTTAATAATTTAAAAGAAGAGGAAACCCCCATTTAGTAGGCACACAATCAATCATCAAACATTTGTTATGTTATTTATGGTTTGTTTTTTCAGTGTAACAAAACATTTATTATCACAGTACACATTCATTGGGCTACAATAATGTTTCAGCCGTGTAAGAATCTTTGTGTACACACACTGTCCAAAACAGCACTGAGAAACACCCGGACAGTCCTCTCACCTGGTTGATTCTACTAGATTTTCATGTAAACTTAACAAATATTTCAATTAACACTGCTTGTGCTCTCAGACTGTAGCCTTTATGTTGGTCCAAACATGGCAGGAAAGAGACAAAAAGCCTAATAGTATAAATATTTTTTGTAATATTTGTTGTAGGTGTGTGTGTGTGCTTAAAGATTATCTAGATAAAGAAAATATGAAATTTTAAACCAAGTTCTTGATATTATGATCGGCCGTAGCTACTTTCTAAGACCCAGCTCTACAGTCCTTACAGATTAACCAATTGCTTCATAAAACATGACTGATATAAACATGTGTGTTGATTTTAGGTTATATTATTATATTCACCTACAAATAATTCTGTTTATTTGATGTGTTTATTTTTAACAACATACTCATGTCATCATTCTCCTCAAACTGTTCCAGCTCGATCATGGAGGACGGCCCGCTTCTGAGGACTTTTAACCTGCCAGAAAATAAAAATAAAAAAAACAAGCTATAAATTCACATAAACCAACAGCAGCCCAAATTGGAGGGAGTTTGACTGGAAGGTCAAAACAAAATTCTTCAGAAGTCATAGTTGCTAAAATATGGAAAATCTGCAGCATTATGTTGGAGGGGTTACAAACAACCAGGTGACCAGTCACACATATTATGGGCCTGTCCAAGTCTGCCATGTGATGGGAGGATGTTAAAGAAGAATGAAAAAGGAGCTACTCTTGAATATAAAATCAAGCAGTGACCAGGAAGAATATATTTTGGGCACCCCTCGATGAAATCAAATGGCAAAATAAGAAAATTAATTAAGGACCCACTTTTCAGCCAAAAAACAATTACAATCCTATAGTTGCAGAAAAATCCCCCAAGCATAAAACAATCGCAGCACAAGGTGAATGAGGTGCACATTATGGAAAAAGGTTGCTGCTAAAATACAGCCAAAAAAGGACTCTTTGGATACATGGTCACCATGGATACCAGCCAGTCAAAAGGGCCAAAACACTAAGACATACAAAATTGATGTCTCATTTTCCGTATAATCACAAAAATAAATACATTTAATTTAGTTTTATTCTTTCATTTCTTTGGTTCTTAACTATAATCCAATAAATTCATATGCACAGCTATTCAAAGGAATGTGGTGATGTTTATTTACTACAGTATGGAATGTATGAATTTTGTGGTATAGAAAAAAAACAACTCGAACAGACAAAAAGAGGGAAACGTTTCCTTACGTGTTCTCTGACTGACAGTGGTCGTCTTCTGGGGCCTCTTGGTTCAGGGTGCCGTTGGACTCACCAGCATCCATACTGACAATATTTTTATGTTTCTTGCCAACTGTTGTATAGTCAGTAACAGTCACTTCCACAGCAGGATGTGCAGTGACTTTACGTTTTCTACTCTGTCCCGTTTCTTTACTGCTCACAATAGTCGGTGTCTCTGTGACTGAAGTGAAAATGTCTTTAAACTTGGCCAGAGACCGTTTGACAGTCTTTGGAGCCGACAATGGCTTCATTTTCAGTGAAGGCACAGGAGCTCCCCCTAGTGGTGTCGGAGAGACAACCATGTTGCCATTTATGGGTGTCCCAAGTCCAGGAGATCTGCTCTGTTTAGTCTGCTTTTTTCTTTCCTTACGAGGTTTGGGCCCCTGCTGCTGGGGCTGCAAGGAGACACTCTCTACATCCTCAGGCAGGCCATTAGCAACCCACCAGTTACTGGTCGGTCTCCTCCTACGTTTCTCTGGTTCTGCCGATCTGAGCTGCTCCCTCTGTCCTCTGGGAGAGACTGGCACTGGTGACGTTGATACTTTTTCGTTAGGAACGTGATGGTAGACTCTTTGAAATACCTGCACCCCTGTAAAACATCACATCGTAGTCTGTTACAAAGCATAGTGGTTATATAATTCCTGTAACAGCAAGCCCAGCAAATCAGCCATGGTCTGAAGAGGCATTGTCAAGTTTGCTGTCCAATTCTGAGAGGTGTGTGCAGCAGAGTGAATAAATGCCTTAGCTTAAAGCTGCCAAGTGAAAACAATATTATTGTAGTTTACAACAAGATGCTGCTTTTATTTTGTAGACTGCTGAGGACTGATTATTAGAAGGACTTTCTAAATAAAACGGGTATTTAAATGATGAAAAAGTAGCCTTGTGCAGAATCGTTGACAGCTGAATCTTAATGAGGCCAGTGAAGATTGACACTTCTAGTTCGTATGGGTACCTTTCACTTTCACCAAAGTAATATTTTAACAGGATATCTTTACCTTTACTCAAGTATGACTTTTGAGTACTTTTTACACTACTGGTACTTTTACTTCAGTGGGATTGTGATTGCAGGACTTTCTTACACTATAGCATTAAGCATAACATTTTCTTCAATTCTTCTGTGTGTTTACCTGTGTTTTGGCTGTGCTCTCTGTGTGCAAAGACCAAAGGGCTTGACTCCATGTCTTCGTTTGGGACCTCCTGCTCCTGCTCTTCAATCTGCTCTGTCTCAACCATATCAAATACTTCTGATGCTTTCACCTTATCTCGAGTGTCTCCATTTGTTTTTCTGTTTCTGTTCCGGCTGGTTTTCTTTTCTTTAGCTTTATTTGTCTTCTGACGGGGTGACGGTGCAGGCTGATTCCCTCTTTTCATACCTCCATCCTTCTTAGTCTTTACAGGAGATGAGACTGTCGTGATGGGCTCCTTCTTGCTCTGCTTTGACTTTTTCAGGGTTGGCTGGCTGTCTGTAACCTTTGTTGTCTCTGTGCTCGGAGAGCCGCTCACCCACCACTGTCCAGGCTGCCTCCTCTTCCTTTTCCCAGGAGTCTGAATGTCTTCGGACGAACTCCCTTCAGATACAGCCAGTGGTCTGTTCCGTTTATTCTTTTCATCCACTTGTGTTTCAGAATTCATGATTTCTGTAAGAAGAAAATACAAAATATATAACAGTGTATAGATGTTCACATAGATGTGTATAGTAAGTTTTACTGTGATTTTGAACGTTTACATAAATTTCACACTGCATCTCTTAAAATCTCTTGTGAAATTGGCTAATTCTCTATCAATCTTTGGGGACAACAAGAGCAGCTTATACAGTTAGTTTAGAAACATTTACACTGATTAATTTGAGATAATAACTACCATAAAAAATTATATTTGCACATAGGAAAAGATTTTAACATAAGGAGATTACCTGGAAGAGCATCTACAGGCTCCTGACTTTGCTCCTTCACAGGCTCAACATGCACCGTCTCCATCACTGCACCCGATTCCTGCGGCACCTTTTTGTCCCTCTTTAATGACTTAGCCCTGCTTGTCTTGGCATTTTCATTCCCCTCTTTTAAAGACTTTGATCTCTTCATGTCAGAGGAGTTCTGAGCTTTCTTTTCCAGAGTGGGCTTCTTTTCTTCATCCATGGCTGTGTCTTTAGGTTGCTCCTCTGTCTGGTCACTTTCTTTAGATGATGCCTTCTTGTGCCTTTTGTTTTTGTTTGATTTCTCTTGTTTCATTAGGTCATCTGCAGGAGGATCCTCAGGACTGCACAATTCATCCATATCATTTCCAGGCTCAGTCACCTCCTTCTTCTTCTCTTTCACTTTCATCTTCTTCAT
>OMLP01044777.1:0-19064 GCA_900302685.1 Spondyliosoma cantharus
AACCGGGAAATTCCAACCTCTGATTTGTCTGGAACGCAGCATAAGGCCCGCTCCAGGAAAAAGTAAACAAACAGTGCATGTGGAACACCTACAATCTTTGTGTCAAGATGGATCTTCCAAATGTTGTTCATTTCACAGATAAGCCTCTATAGGCCTGTGTGTTTCCTTGCCATTTCTATCAAATGACTGCGTTTGCTGTCACGTTACTGTGTGATAGTCACATGAAGTTGGAGGACTGTTTTCCCTTCCGCGAATGATAATCCTGAATCCGTGATCAGTGTTGCTTGCTTCATGGTTGACATCTACCCGGTGCTTGTTTAAAATCGTTGTGCTGACATTATCAAGTAAGCTCAAAGTTTTTCGTTGCACCTTCTCCAAACCTGGCGCTAACATTACCTCCGTTTTGTTGTGTGCTGAGAGACGGCGCGGCACGGAATAGCGGAGTTTAGTGCGGCGCATCACCTGCATCAACCGGTAACGATATATCTGAATGATATGTACGTAGCGAAGGAGACCGCTTGCAAAGTAAAATTCAGCAGTGGCGGTCATATTTCAGCAGTGGCAGTCATATTTCAGCAGTGGCGGTCCGCCGCTGCTAGGTGCATATAGGGGAAAAACTGCATGTATACACCTTAGTCTGACTAAAATCAGACCGGATCGGATTTCTCTAGTTGAATTAAAACACCTAGATTATTGGATTGATAGTCGCATTACTCGCACATTTTAATGTTCTATCAGATTGGATTCGGATTTTACGTTCTGCGCAGGCTCGAGATTTTTTTCCCGGGGCTGTGAGCTGGAAGTAGAAGGACGGCGGCGGTGTCTTTCCTCCGAAATAACCGCAAGCAAGAGCGCCATTGTGTATCTAGTTTGTGTCATTATCATGTACACCATATACGAAATGTACAAAGCTGTAGCTTCGTCTTGCTCTTCGTACGCTATCTTTCTGGAATGCCGAGGCAGGGTTTGTTGTTGCTGGTGACGTAAAGAGGTCAGCCGGAGGTGGCTCTATTACCACTAGTTGAAATGGGTACAGCGCCACCTATCGTACCGGGGTATGACATGCTTTGGCCCAATAATTCGATTATCTCATACGTATACTCAATTACAGTTGCACTTGTCCGATTGAGTAGCAGAGTTGAACTATGGCTGTAATATGACTAAGCTGTGCATGTAAACGCACTGAGTGACTCAAGTGACTTGAGGACATTTATCAGACTTTACACGACTCCTTCTGGAGAGACTGAAGACAACCTTTTTTCATAAATTTAGCATTTCTCCCCAAAACCTGGAAACAAACATGTGTGTAAAATGGTGGCGTTTCCCTTTAAAAGACTCACCAGGAAGCTGCTTGGTGGCACTGCGTTGAGTTCCTGCTCTTTCTGTGGGCTGAAGCTGCTGTTGTGACTGGGAAACACAAACTGAGTGAGAACTTTTCCTCCCTCTTGAGGCCCCAGCACCTCCACACAACCTAACAGAGGCCCCGATCCCCCTGGGCCCCCCACATCCACCACCTTTGAAGGTGAGGCCAGCAGCTCGGCAACAGGGGCAACTGCTAGGGTGGCTGTGGGCTCCACACTCAGGGTACTGCAGGAGCCGAGTGGGTGCTGTAGAGTGGGGTCCACAGAGGCACCAGCACCCTGCATGGTGAGGGCTGTGAGGGTCCCTAGGGCCTCTGGGGTAACTGTCTGTACATCATCCAGATTGAGAGTACCCTGTGGGGGGAGGACGTCACCCACTGGTCCTTCCAGACCATGGTGGGAACCCATGTCAGCACTGGCTGCTAGGACAAGAGGGTCCACAGCTTTGGCCAACGTTGTGCTAGTACTGGTGCCGAGTGCAGTGCTGACTGAGGAAGGGTCGATGGTGAGGATGCCTGAGCTGACCAGGGAGAGGTCCATGGTGAAAGTGCCACTGGAGCTGCTCCCACCAACGGGAATTCCCACTCCGATGCCAGTAGTGGGCACATTGCCTCCAGGCACAGCAGAAAAAAGAGAGCTGAGGTCCAAGTTGGTCAGCTGGTCGCCCCCGACAATACCAGGTCCTGCAACTGTTGTTGGGGTGGAGCTGATGAGCTCGCTGCTGGGGGTCAGGGTGGGCGTGGTCTCCATCTGGCTAAGAACATCTGGGATGGAGAGGGGAAGGTTTCAGAGTTGTAAGATAGTACATTTTCTTAGAAATCTGTAGTGAAATTAATTATTATATAAAGTTTAGTAAAACCGTTTTATACGAACAAAACCAAACACTTCTTTACTCCACTAACAATGATCCTAAAGCTGACACTAACTCCACATTGATTCAGCCACAACAATACGCTATCACAAAGAGTTTGAAGAGGCCAAGTCATCCTCATTTAAGTATTGATACACTGGCCACTACAGCTTCCCGATAAATCGAATTTTCATCTTCATCGCGATATGAACGTGCGATAAACACATTGCAAAAGACTGCCTGACACGCGATGAATAAGAAAAAATATTTTGTTTACATGCGCCATGCATGCACCATGAGCGTTCCAACATTTATTCTATCAGACGGAGCCCTGGATACAAGGGCCAATCAGATGAAGCCCCAGCTATCCCTTAGCTACCCTGACAAAATTAATGGCATCAGTTTGGTGGTGGAGGAGGAGGAGAGAAAAGCAATGAAAATGTGGTCGAAGAAGACCTTGTGGTGAAAAGAAACAGCACTTCTGCTATATGGACTTATTTTGGATTCAGGAGAGACGACGTGTTACAAAGACAGGTACTGTGCAAAAAAATGCCGAGCAGTGGTTGCAACTTCTAGAGGAAACACAACCAACCTCCATCACCACCTGCAATACAACCATAAAGACCTACACGAACAATTCAAAACTAACGTTAGCCATCATTAACTGTATAGTTAATAATATGCAAACTTCAATATTTGTTTATTTATTTATTGCAAGTTATATCGTCATCGCAATATTGAAAAGTGTTATCGCACATCGCAGATTTTCCTCATATCGTGCAGGCCTAGTCCAGAGTTTTTATTTTCTCCTCTTGTTTAAGGTTGACCCTATTCTTGAGTGCAACAGTCAAATTCTATTTGGACAATGTAACAACAAACACAGTGATGTCATTTACTTTTGAAACAAACATACCTGATGAATTTTCTCCACTCATCCACAAAGAAAAGAGGGACGATGTAAAGTACATCTGTGCCCTGAAAAGACAAACAACAGAGGATTTACTGTATTCACCAAAATCACAGTTTGTTAATATCATGATATTTGTGTGATTTTGATAAATATCATAACTAATATGAATAATTGATTTCATCTTAATTGACTTCTGGTACTAATACCAGTATAATTTAGGTTGCACAGTGAATAATATATATACTGCATATTCTGGTTACTGAACCTCATTTGCTCTATTTTTCAAGCATCATTCTCATCTTGCCTTTTTCAGTAATGTTATTGGTGTGAAGAGGTCACATGACTGTGACCGTTGGCTTTGCATCTACCTGAGGCCACTTGGTGAGTGTTGGCCGGTTCTTCTCATGGAAGAGGTTGAGCAGTTGGTTCTTCTGGTCCAGGGCCATCATCTTACTGACTGCCTCATTGTCCTTTTCTTCCTGCTCCAATGTCTGGACACACAGGAAGGAGGTTTCAATTTCACACCTTACCTACTTTATCATCACACATGTACCAACTATGTCTAACGCATACATAAACAGACATAAACAGGATTAATGCAGTATATGGTTAAACAGCAATAGTGTACTCTGAGGATATATGATTAATATAGGTGGGAATTGTGAGATTCTTTGATTCTGATTATTTGATGTCCGATTCGACCGATCATTCGGTTCTAGATTGAATGATTAGAAAAGGGGGCATTAGTTTCAGTCTCTTGCACAGTTCACTGTGTGCCAAACCATTCACTGGTGTCCTTATTCTGCTGAAATACGATATCAAACATAACTGCTATTAAAATAAATGCGCCACAGCTTTTATCTTACAAAGTTGACTGCATTAATTAACTAATTCATTAATTAAAAATGATCATACAATCTCATGCTTATATGATAATAACACAGTGACAGAGAGGCGCAGTGCTCTTACTCTTCTTCTTTGGAGTGTTTGATAACCACAGCAGAGTGATCGTTGCATAAATATGTTTTTTATGTACATATTCTGTATATTGCATATAACAGAAGATCAGTAATATCAATATACATTTTTTAACAATGTCATAAAGATATCAGCATTGGCCCAAAAATCCCAATCTGGTGGACTCCGGTGCAAACAAATAAAGACAAGAAAAATGAGAGATGCAAGATCAGAGTGTTCCAACATTGGATGGTTTGTAATTGTCTACTCACCAGGCACTGCTGACACGGCTCTTGGTTTTGGGTGAATTCGGGGGCTTTGGGGAAGTATGCCCTCAACTTGGTCCAAACTTCAGCTGATACCAGCTTTCGTTCAGTCTCTAGAATACTCAGACCCTCTACAGCAGGAGCACATTTAAAAACCAACATATTTAATATGTCAACTATTCATGCATATGTAATAGCCAAAAAGCAGTTTCTATTTAAAAATTGTACACTGTCATTGTCATTTGTTCAGATCATTGTTGATGCTGAAGATGGGACAGTACCATGACAGCAGACAATATCTTCATTGAAAGTCTTCATCTCGTCCTCGTTGCCCTCTGAGAGCTCTGGGCCGAACTCTACAATCAAGCAATTCACCAAGAATGTTAACACTTACAATCCAGAAGTGTTGTTGGTTGAATTTAATACTAAAATGAAAAGACACCAAACAGATTGATCCAGTGGATGTAAATCAATCGGTCTCTCAACATCCGTTATCATATGACAGACAAAGATTCAAATCACAATTTTAGCTAGGCTAGGAGGCAGCATGGCGCTAGGGATGACAATGTCGGTCAGTTCATCCACCAATGTGGCCCACACAAAAATATGTCAACAACTATTGGATCAATTGCCATGAAACTTGGTGGAGATATCCATATTGCCCAGAGGATGTATCCTACTGACTGACTTGGATGATCCCATGACACTTCCCGAAGCACCACCCCATATCAATCATTAAAATATCTAAACATCTAGCAGATGAATTATCATGACATTTGATATACGTTCACAAAACACATTCTTTTAGTACCAGAATGAGGTCTTGACAACTATTGATTGTTTACTATACAATTCCCATGCTAAACTAAGATGTCCATGCTGTGCCTGCTAAACATCAGCATGTTAGCAACTGTCAGGTGAGCATGTTAGAATGCTGGCATCAGCATTTAGGTTAAAGCACTGCTGTTCCTAAATAGGCCCTCATACAGCTGTTAGCAGGGTTGTAGACTTATAGTCTTCTTTCCATTTCCAGCTTGGTTGACAATTTAAAAAAATAAAACTAGAATACACAAACACAGAAGGAGAAACAAAATCACATCCATTCATTTTACCTTTGCTGTTGTTTGTGTGTGGTCCCTGTCCATTGGTCTGGCCATTACTGTGTTTGGTTTCATGTTCGTCCTCCTCCAGCTGGTCCAAAGCTAACTGCCTCCAGCTACGCAGTGATGCTTTACCCACCCAGTAGCCCTCACCACTGAGACACAGACACACACAGTGATAAATATATTAGACAGCAATTCTGTTTCTGTATTCTGATTCAGTATGCCCCATTGAGGACTTTTTTCTCTTTTTGAGGGATTGTGTCTTCTTCTGATAATACCTGAGATTGCAAACTTTAGTCCCTTCAGACATACAACAAGTAACATTGCATAACAGCAAAGGAGGGGGACACATCGGTGAGTTCAAAAAGTGATGATCGTGAGAGAGAAGAGTGTTTTCTGTTCTCTCACAGAATTGATTCCACAACACAATTTAAAGCATTGATGACGTCTCCAGTATGAGGGACCATATCCATATCAGTAGTTCCACATTACATTCACCGTAAGTAATATCTAAATTTCAGGTCCGACAATACACTGCCATCAGATTAACATACGTGGCGGCTATTGAAATATAATGAGTCCAGTTTAAGGATGCACAACACTACAATCGACTAACCTAACACATCCTGAGTGTGTTTACCTGAGTGTGCGTTTGACCAGGTTGGAGACTTCTTTGTAGTCTTCATTGAGCTGGTTCTTCAGCCGTAGAACCCTACATCGCTGGCCAACACATTCTCTACACAGTGAGGAGCCTGAACAGACACACAAACATGAGATATGTAAAAAGTAGAAGACAAACATTGTGGTTTCAGTGGCAGTCTTATTACAACACACTTTTCGTATAAAGTGACCCATTACTTTCTCTTTTGATATTTTAGTCACGATGTTAATGTTTGTTGGTGATTGATTAATCACAGTTAAGAATTGGATTGATCAGGATCAACTTACTTTTCAACTAACTAGTTCCTTTTGCCGTGGTTGCTGCTTCTTTAACATTTCTTTCCTCTCAGTGTTATAATGCATAAATATAACTTTACAGACAATTCTTTGTAGAGTTACAACCTGCACACATAACCCACCGCTAACCACGTGGATATGCTAACATTCGAAAACAAAACCCTAAGAACTTCACTGTTGTTAGTAGGTCAGCTTTTTTACTGATAAAGGTATCTGGAGGCTCTAATAAAAGAATACAGCATGTCTAATCTAGTGTACGTGATGTCCTCCAGAAAAGTCTGCAAATGTAGGTATAGTCTTTAATTCAATATTTAAAAGTGTATTATAAGCACTAGAATACAGGCTCACTCTTTAAGTATGAGGAAGATTTAAGTTGATAACATGCACACATATATGAGCTGATTTTAAGGATTGTGTAGAATAGTAAACTGATCAATGTGATCCTTACTCCTGTGTAAATATTGAATTGGAAGCACTAGAACATTCTCAGTTGTGCAGAAGATCATGATTTGAGAAGAGACCACACCCTGTGTTTCACTAACCGTCTAGTCTTGGCCCTCCACTGTAGCGCTCATAGAGGAGCTGAGCAGCTTGGAGGGAAACCCTCTTGGACTCTGCCACCTTGTCTGGGTGCAGTTTGCCGTGAGAACACAAGAAGAGGGAGTTATCAATTTCTTTTGTGGCAGTGGAATCATCCAGCCACTTCTTCAACCACTCCAGGGGGATGAACTCATATGGTTCACCTGAGGAGGGAAAGCACAGAACCACATCAAACAAAGAGACACAGGACCTTTGGCTGTGATTCATTAAATCCAGGTTTATTCTGTGATAACAACCGTCTCTCTCATATAAACCCTCTCATATCCATATATAAATACATGTTACAAAAAAAGGTGTGAAATCAAATGCAAGTACGAGTGTCTGATAAGCACCTGACTGTTTTTGTAACTTTGATGCTGGAAATTGTTCATATTAACATACTACACAACATGAAGAAACAGTAATTTGCCTTGTCAAAAAATGTTCTTGGTTAAGTAGGCGTTGTGATTTTCTAACAGTATTACTACAGACAGGGGGAGCTGTTGTACTAATCAAGCAACACCCTCCATTACGTTAACTGTCCCTTTATTACACTGTACTGAAAGTCACAACAAACGTGTACACTCTCCTAAGTGCATCTGTTAAATGGACTGTGGGTGATCAGGGAATGTTTTTACCGACCGTCTTTTGCGGGTAAAAGCTCGTAGAGCTCCTTCACCTCCTCATGCTTGGCTTTGCCCTTATCCACACTCTGTTTTCTCATGTCAGCCATCTCACTGCACCACTCCTCAAATTTATGGTTGTCTTGGTCAACCAACCTCTGAAGAAAGGCTGTCAGACAGGAAAAGGGTAAAGGCAAACATCAGATAGGCTGTATTTTCATTAATGAAACATGCTTCTCAGGACACATCTTAATTCCTTGATGCAAACAGAGGCAGACATCAGATATCATCGCCACATCCTTGTTTACATGAAGTAAGTCAAAATTCTACTACTCACCTGGCACCTCGACATTGGTCCTGGAGATATCTGAGCTCTCCTCTTCCTGGACCTTATACACCAGCATGTAGGCATTTCGAGAGCAGTGGTAGCCTTTACTGCACTTTGGCTTTCGTGTCTGTGACTTCACTGTCTCAGCTACAGACCAAGAAGACGAAGACGGTAGAGCAACAGCTTTGAGAAAGTGTACACATTTACAGTAGGTGGGTAAAAGGGCAAGACTCTCCAACTCAATATTCTTTATTTAACCAAAGAAAAAAAAACAATTTTGTCTGGCCTGTAATGTGATGTTTTGTAAATATACAAACAAATAACACTTGAATAACAATAACACTGCTTGAGCATAACACTACATAAAGTATCTGTAGATGCCAGAAAGGTGTAACTTTATAGTGTCCATTTAGTACTACTCACCAATGTCCTCCTCAATACCAAGCTGCAGCTTCTTGCCTTCCATCTTCTCTATTTCCTCATCATTGAATTTGTACCAGTCACCAGTACGAGCGTCCTTTACATGGGCGATGTAGTGGCCCGAGTAGGCACTGATGCCCCGATGAATCAGCACCGCACTCAGTTCATAAACACACTTCTGGTCTAGAGAAACAGTCCAAACACACACAACTGTCAACATGTTTACTTTTCATCAACAAAAAATATCTACTGTAGCCTGGAGATAAGATGTAGTATAAGGAAGCAGTGTATTGCCTAGAATATACCAAGACAGATTTAACATGGGTGAACTTGCTGTGACAGCATCCCATCACCCATACAGATGATATCCACCTAGTGTTGTCACGATACCAAAATTATGACTTTGGTACGATACCTGCCTAAAATATCTCGATACCGATACTGAAACGATACCACAGCTGAAAACTAAAACATCATCAAAAGTAATGGAATAAAATATTAGATGACAGAATGTGAAACTTAAAATGATTCATTTCTTTTTAATAATTAAAACACTTAAACTTAAAAAGTCAAAATAAAAATATATATTTTTGTAAAAGCTACTGAGCTTTATAGCTACATAACCTGTTATAACAACAATGAAATGATTATGCAGCTGTTTAAAAAATAAAAAGTAAAAAGATTTGTCACAGAACATGGACATATGAAAACCAGAATATGTTCGTTATTATTAGTGCATTATTAGTACAACACAAATGACGCAGACCTGGTGGAGGTCTGTGCTCTAATCAGACCATGTTCTAATAATATAAATTACAATAAATATTATAAATTATTGACAAAAATATACATGCTATGATTATATTACTTGTACTTATTGACTTAAAATAGATCATTTATAAGTGGTGTTGTTGATCAGCATACTTGTGAACACCAGCGCATGTTACCAGTGTGAACGCTGCGCTTGCATACAGAGATGTGTGGAACCACATCGGACTGTTCAACACTCAGCTTTACCCCTGACTGCCTCGTGCAAATCTGATGGTGAAAAAAGTTTGCCTGTCACAAAAAAAGAAAACTCGCTTGACTTACATCCGGGGATATTTATGTTATCTATCGCTAACCTGCAGCTCTTTGAACTCTTTAAACAAGTCCGCATACTGTCAGCTAGATGTTTCGCCAAGTTTGACATGTTGGCTCCCTCGGTCATTATGGATTTAAAGCATCGTTTACAGACGAGCTTTGTGGTGTCCGTGGGCTTGCCCTTACTGTCGGCAACGTAAGTGTCTGCTTTTTCAACAAGCCTAGGACGGTCGGCAGGAGCACTCATGCCACTTTCAGCCATGTCTGTCTCGCTCTGTGACTGTCTGTCACTGTGAAACCACGCCCACTCTGGCTGCAGCAGTGAGGAAGCAGAGAGAAGCTGCACACAGACACGCTGCCGCACAGAGTTCACAAAGTACCGATACTAATAAAACGTGAAAGAGTATTGTTTTTAACGGCTGGGTACCGCGGTACCTTTCTAGTATCGGTTTACCGTGTAACACTACTGTGAACACCATCAGACCGTCACGCCCTCGCTCCGGCTTATCCATTCACACAGGTTCGGCTTGCCAGTGCTGTGCCTCTGATATTACCTATCATATCAGCACCTGAGTGAAATTAAACCAGAATTGGTGCAGGATCCCCGCATTCAAAGGGCAGTGTGAATGGGGCTAGTGACAGTGGTTCACCTAGACACAAAATTATATGCCTGAATGATAGTGCAGTACCAGCAGTAAGTGACAATGACTGGAACAATGGACGAACACGAATCAGACAGCTAGAAAGTCCACGGCAGGAATCTTGAAAATATATCTAGACATATCTAGGAACTGGTAGTCTTCCTGGTGCCCAAGACAGGGTGATCTCCAAACGTCCCACTAAGTACATTATTCTAAGGATCAGTGGGCCATTTTGGACCCTCTCATGGCCCCAAGTCTGAGACAACTGACCTGGTACCCCACGCACAACTCAGGTAGGCATTGAGTCCAGGGTGTGATGCAATAATAAAATGATGAAGATTGCACACAGGAAATTGAAATATCACTCGACTGCAGAACAATTTCATTAACATCATTGGTCAGTACGTCCTTAGATGACTTATGTCAGCAAAGAAAAGCAACTAATTATTGATGGATGTGTCACAACTAGGGCTGAAGCCTGGTTTAATTTTAACAGCTAAAAGATCTTGGTTATGATTACAGATGAACAGTGTTGGGCACGTTAGGCACAAAGTAATTTGTTATAGTTACTAGTTACTTCTCCCAAAACTGTGTTAGTAACTGAATTACTCGACTATGAAAGTAACTAGTTACCAGGGAAAGTAACTATTGCATTATCTATTTATTTTTTCCCCCTTTTGAACTCGGCATTCATTTTAGCGTACTCAGCATCTATGTATTTAGAAAATGTCTTTTCTACCAAAAACGGTATTTTGCCAATGAGGCTCTGAAGGAGTCTGAGTCAACTGTTGATAACAGGAGCATGTTCTCAACAACATACCTGCCTATCATTGCATTCAGTTCAGTCTGTGCTTCAGAGACGCTTCATTAGATTAGAGTTGCTTACAACGGATGTGGACAAACACTTCGCTCTGGGACACAATGAACACTTCACATGTACGTTCTTGCCTTTTACCTCAAGGAGATTAAAGTAGTGTCTGTACTTCCACTTTGAAAACGGCAACTTTCCCTCCGGACTCGCCATTGCTGCAGCTTACCTCTGCTAGTTTGTGTGTGTGAGGCTGCTGTGTTGCATGTGTGGTTTGTGTGTAAACTGAACTGCCTCTGATTGGCTTACGAACTCTTACGCTACTTTAGCCAATCATTATCACTTATGCGGTTGTCTCACCCCTCCCTCCTCCCTCACCAAAGAAAATAAAAACAGCTTTGCAGCTCCTGTGATTGAGAGTCAAGTTGGATGACAACAGCTTCAATGAGCAGCTTCAGTTTATAACACGCCACATTTAATTGTTGGTAACAGTAACAGCGTTGTAACGATGGAAATAGTAATTAGTTAGATTACCCATTACTGAAAGAAAGTAACGCCGTTAGTTACGCCGTTTATTTTAACGCCGTTATTCCCATCACTGCAGATGAGACACTTTCATGGTTGTAAAACTTAATGGTTGTCTTTGAATTGTAGGAGATTGACATGAATGCTTGGTGCATCAAGTGAATGCTTGTTGTGTTTTTTACTCTAATTACCAAAGCAACGTAAGATACTGTATGACGGATAAGATGAATAAGCATTAGGTCAAATGTGCATCGAGTTCAGTTTAAGGGGAAAAGTTTTACATTTTGGGAATTAAACTTATTCACTTTCTTGTTGAGAGTTTGAAGAGAAAGACAGTACCACTCACATGTCTGAGTTGATGTAGCTGGAGCAGAGAGGCCAATACAGTCTGGTTCTGTCACTCTATGTGGTCACTGGTCACTACATAACGGCTACAGCGCATTAGTCTACTTAAAACCAGCTCGGTCACTGGGATAAAATGATAGCACTAAACGTTTCTGCAAACCACAGGTTCAAATTTGCACGTCATTGGTTACGTACTGTATCGACATTGCTTTTCTTGCAACAAGGCTGCCAAGACAATGACTCCCAGTTCAATCTGTGCTTCAACAATGTAACACCACAGAATATCTTTAAAGAGACCTCAGGACAATTTGTAGCTGTTTTAGCAGCGACAAAAAATTATATTTTTAACGAGACATCAGGACATCTTCAGCCGTGTTTGCAGCTGCTAAAACAGGTATTTTATGCCAAAACATTATGTTCTCCTAACCCTAACTCAGGTATTGTGCGTAAAGAAAGAGCATTATTACAGCATTGTGTAAACCAAAGAAATGTAAAGTTCGTCATTAAATTGCCAACATTTATTCTGGAGAGTCAGTTGTGCCTACTCACCTTGTGGCATGCAAAGACACACTTGTGTACAAGTGAACCCACTCCTAATTTCAGTCTTTTACTTTCTTTTACCCTCTCTCTCTCTCTCTCTCTCTCTCTCCCTCTTTGCGGAAGGGCAGATGTGTAAATGCAGGCTGTGTCAGGCAGCTGATTTGGCTCTTCCTGCTGTATTGCCACCAGAGGAGCCGTAGGATGCCACTGTCTGAATTGAATACATGGTGCCAATTGTAGGAGTGACCCTGTTTTTCTCTCTTGGCAAGGATTCACCTATTAAAAACATTTATGTCACTTGTTAGGGAAATCGGTGTATGTATGGGATAATGTATGGCAGCCCAGCTTCCTGTGAAAAATGTTTACTTGCTACTGTCCTGTGTTGGAAATGTACCCTCAGTAGCAACATTCACCATTAATGTGTGATGTAGTGTGGGGGTCACAGTGTAAGGTAATTGTGAAGATAAAACAGAATCCCAGGTTCACATTCTGTGTCAGCATTGATGTTTTCATGAATTTATAGCACCCAAATTTACAAGAACATGTATCTCATCATCATCACAGGGGCCATTTTAAATTTCATAAGAATTCAAATGAGTACAGATGCAGCAAAGCTGTACATGTGTGCTATAATATTGTCACATTTTTCATACTATATTACAGTCTGGTCGTAAACAAGTACTACATTATTAAAACCTCTTCTTAGTCGATATGAACAATCTTAAAAAATATGGATTAAAAAAACAAAGACATCCTTATTGCAATATAGTAAAAAGAAAGTAATTCTCTTTAATTTGAAATTTGAAAACATTTGAAAATATTGTGTTTATGGCAAACATTGGTTTATCTTATAAGATCACCCATATTTTAGCACCCCAACCACTTAAACAGATCAGAAGAGCATGTAGAGCAGGCCTGTGAAACAAAAAGCGCCTCTGCTTGTGGAACTCTTTACCACTGAGCATCAGAGAGTGCAATACTTTGAAAGATTTTAAAATGTGTCTGAAAACATGAACAAAGGACAATCAGGCCTGTAGACATAAGCTTAAAAGACAGCAAAAAGAGCCTGTAATAATACTGAATTTCTCGGGTGATAATTTATTGCATAACTCATTAAAGATGTTTCGAAGTATCCTTTAGCAAGATACTGAACACCAAATTACTCTTGATGATCAGTTCAGCACCTTGCCATCAGTGTGTGAGTGGGTGAATGTGACAAGTGTTGTAGAGCGCTTTGATTGGTCAGTTGACTGGAAAAGAGTCCAAAAAAGCCAATTTACCATTTACCATCCATTTTATTGACCTGTCCTGCCTGGTCCATGGACAGAGATCAACAAATCACTAGAATACACAACCCCTCCTAAGTTAAACATCAGTGCATTTCCTCATTTGCAGTCAAACAGAGTTGTTGATGGACAGATTGTGAAATTGCGGAAGCAGAGGGTCCAGCAGTCAAGGATCATGTGACTGTCTGTAAAGATGAGTGCTAGTGTTACAATACTAAGTATTACACCAGGTTTTGTTACACCTGGCTCTTAAAGGGAATGGGAGATGACACTCATTGGTTTGATTTCATTTGGGTATGCCCAAAACACAACCATGACTGGTGAAGCGTCTAAATTCAACCTCTTTGTGCTGTGCGCTTTGCTGTGCACCCAGATTATCCACTGTTAAACTTGCGAATAGAGTTTTACATGGCACCATATGTTTTAGACCATGTGCCAACAGATTGTTTAAATAGGGCCCCATATGTTCAACATTCAAGGTTCATGTATTTGTCATTCTACAACGCAGAGCTGCACAATGAAATGAAAGTTGTCCCTACACATGCTACACAAGAAAATGTATATTGAGGGCCCGAGCACTGACCAGTACGAGGACCTATTGAATCAGCTAGGATTATTATTATTTTTCCGCCACTTTAAGCGCAGTTTTGGAGGCCTGAACATACCCCAAAACTCACCAAACTTAGAATATAGGTCACATCTGGCAAAAAATGTGATAATTCAACATGATGGACTATATAGTGCCCCCTGCTGTAACGCCCCACCTACTACATGCTCATACATTAACAAAATTCGGTATGCCTATGTATCATGACAACACGCACTAAAAACCCTCTTGGACCCATACCCTCAGTCAAACAGGAAGTCGACCATTTTGATTTCCGCAGCCATTTTGATGCATTTCCATACCTCGTACTTTAACAAACTCCTTCTACATATTTAACACCACAGACTTCACATTCAGTCAGTATCACCCTCAGAACTTGAAGATGAAAAGTTATCAAAAGCTTTCACCAACATCATATCTGGTGGGCGTGGTGATCCGCTCCATTTTAGTGTTTCGCCATAAAGCAGGAAGTCCTTATAACTTACAACATACAACATTTCCCATCTACACCAAATTACTCACATATGTAGAGGGTGTCACCCTGAATACATCTATACATCAATACTGTGTCATATCCATAGCGCCACCCACTGGACAGAGGAAGTCACTGAAGATGTCACTGGTGTGTTTTGGGTGACATGTATTCTATTTAGGTAGGAACCTTTTGACAGGTAACAGGTGAGCATGCCACAGCCCATGCAAGAGCCCGTTCATCGCTGCTTGCAGCTTTAGTTTTTTTTATTATTGAGTGTGGAGATTGAGGTCAGGAGTCTCAATCTGAGGAAACAAGCCTCTCTGTAGTCTGGCGGTAAACCCAATATCCTAAAAATGCCAGAAACAAGTTTTTTTTTTTTTTGTTAATATGTGCCACAAATGTTGCTTATAACTCAAGGAAGTCAGCTCCGTGGCAGTGGCACCTGGTTTTGTTTCTGCAATGTCAAGTCATGTAAGTTTGTTGTTAAGTTTGTAGTCATTACAGTTGGGTAGATGTTGAAAAACCATCCATGTCAAAAAACGATAAAAAATCATAAAAAAAAAGTAAAAATATTTTTTTTTAAAAGTACCGATAACAGTACTGTTTGTCCAGAATCTTAATGGTACCCTGGTACCGACCCAATTAGGAGCCGGTACCAAAAAGTACCGGTCCTCTGTATACATCACTACTTCTAACTGTAACCCTTTGGCTATAAACACGTAACATACGTAGACAGTTCATGGAGCACATGCTGCAACACTTCACTTTCACTATGATCGATGAAACTGGCTACTCCAGGTATGAATAGACCAGTTTTCTATCTATATTTTTTATGGAAGTTGTGGCCCTTTCACACAGCAACTTGTCATTAAAATGGAACTAGGTGTGAGCTAAACTCCATTACCTGCTTGAATTTGTATAGAGAAGTAACTGAAAACACACACACACACACACACACACACACACACACACACATCTGAGGCAAAAGAGGCAATTATAATACATCAAGAAGTGGTAGTGGAGAAGTAGTAAGATATTGTGATTAAAACAATGTTAATACAGCAAGGTCTCAACCATCTCTTACAGGCCTGGGGCCCACAAGGCAAGATCAGATAACACAATGCCCTCAAATAGATCATGGCCAAGACAGGGAGGTAATCCTGGTTGACATACATGAAAGTAAGTCAGCTCATTGAACTAAAAGTGGATTCTCCATCATTGCTCTGATGATGACTGTGGGGTCCTGTTCGAAACCTTAGAAATAGGATTTGTTTCAAACGTTTTTCTGTCAATTTCACAGTATCTGCAGAAATGCTAACTCCTGCTGAAATTCTCAACAAAGCCCTCAAAGTTGTGTGAGCCTAGGTTGTCAGCTGAAATGGCACACAAGGCTCCTTTGCAGACTGTACCGTCAGCCAAGTCAATGCCACCAAAGATCTGTTAGGTCTTTGACCATAGCCTAGGACTTGCATTCAGTTCAATCTGTGCTTCAGAGACGCTTCATTAGATTAGAGTTGCTTACAACGGACGTGGACAAAGTTAAGTCCTAGGTCTTAACTACTCCCATAGTTAAGACCTAGGACTAAGTCTTGTAGAGCCACCCACTGGACACAAGAAGTCACTGAAGATGTCACTGGTGTGTTTTGGGTGACATGTATCCTATTTAGGTAGGAACATTTTGACAGGTAACAGGTGAGCATGCCACAGCCCATGCAAGAGCCCATTCATTGCTGCTTGCAGCTTTATTTTTTTTTTATTATTGAGTGTGGAGATTGAGGTCAGGAGTCTCAATCTGAGGAAAAAAGCCTCTCTGTAGTCTGGCGGTAAACCCAATATCCTAAAAATGAAAAACAAATGCCACAAATGTTGCTTATAACTCAAGGAAGTCAGATTCAAGACAGATAAAGAATTGACTGTCACATCCCCCTCCTCAGCACCCCTTCATCTTGCCAGCCTCTACCTCTTTATGTTTGTGTCTCCTTGGCTCTCTTGTTTACAGGTACTGCAGGAAGCTGTGGTAAGTGATTGAGTGACTTGGCATTTCAGTGATTGAACACTGATTATGTATACTGATCTTCCACAAACACCAGAAGGCATGTGTGTCTGACCACTGGTTCTTAAAGCAGACCGACTGACTGAAAGCAATGACCATTTTTAGGCCAAGAGATAAAGCAATAATTGTTCAAAATACTACAAAGAACACTATTTCTGCCATGATCTACTTTTGAATCATTAAAATATATATATTTCTGGATTACTGGATCATTGTTCTGTTGGAATACAAATACAAGCAGAATACAGTTGTTTCAAGGAGGAAAACCCCCTCCAGCTGTTGAAATAGTGGGGTAGAATGTTGTGTTAGACAGTGTGTATACTATGCACTGTAGCTACTACACAGCTACTTCTATGATGAATGGGTTTATCACAGAACCAAAACCAGAAATCAACATCAGTCTACTGTGTACTGTTGTATGGATGTGTACTGCTGTTGGATGGTGTGTAAGTATGAGTGTGTGTGTATGTGTGTCCTACAGTGGGTGTAACAGCAGACAAATTAGAAAACCGATTTCCTGGAGATGCTGACACACACAAAGGCTTTTCTTCTTTTTATTTCAGTCATTACACACCAGTATGAGCTTGCTGTTTTTTCAGTTTTATTTTTGCAGCAACAGAGGCTGGTGGCCTACGAAGAGTCAAGGCTTATTAGGAGGTTCAGCTTCTGGTAAACAATGAAGTCGGAGCTCAGAGGGAGAACACTGTACCTTTGAACTAAGCCCAGGGTGATAGTAAAAGTGCAAAGCCTGCGAAAACACCTCTGTTCTTTGTGGGTGACAGAATATTTTGTGAATACTGAATGCAGTAGGGGCCACAGTACTCTGATGTAAGGTGTTCTATCCCTTCTAACTAGGGATGTATATCATTAGGATTTTATCAATACCGATACCGATACTTCTTATTGATACTACAACATGTAATTTTGTGTAAAAAAATAAAGACTTTACAAGATGTCAAAAGATTCAACCTTCTTTTTATCACCACAAGATAATAATAAAGCTTCAACAGAACAGAAGCTATGCAATTACAAATACTCCGGAACAGATAACCAGGACTTCTATATCTGGCGGATGCCGGAGCACGACGCAGCAATTCAACTGAATTCAGCACCAAGCAGGCAGGAAGTCACACTCCGTGTTGACACCAGTACACAAATCTCAAAAAAGAGACTAACACAAGCTCCTCTACTAATCCTTCGGCCGGGAACACTTCCTGTTGTTTTTATGACACAGACCTATAACTGCGGTCGCGAGTGATTTTGTGATTTTCGCGGAAACTCCTCAGGCTCGGGATGCCAACTGTCCGTACTGCACCATGTTTATGGTGGACTCAAAACGCAATCGGAGGGGGTTGCTGGACAGCGGACGGCGAAGCAAAACTGGATACAGTATCCCGTGGAAATTCGGTGTAATCACCAAACACTTGGAGCTCGCGCATAGTATGAAGCTGAAGGAGTGCGGCGTGTTTGATTGCTATAATAAAGCGAGTAAAGTTAGCAGCCTGGCTAACGCTAAAGACTGCAGCTCCGTGGCAGCTGCAGCCGGTTTCGTTTCTGCAACATCAAGTCATGTAAGTTTGTTGTTAAGTTTGTAGTCATTACAGTTGGGTAGACGTTCAAAAAACATCCATTTCAAAAATAAAAAATCACCAAAAAAAAGTAAAAAGAAAAATGTAGCACCCTACCCCAGTGATTGAAAATACTTACTTGAACTGTGTGGAAAATATCACTCTGGGCGGGCTCTGGGTTCTTAATTTTAATGTTTTGTGGTGCCGTATTAACCTATGTATTGGAACCCATGGAAAGATGTACTTAACGTAAGTAACAATAATTGGTTGGTGCCTCCACTTAGTAGATTATGAAATAAGATATGAAACTCTACCAAGAAAATAATATGTTTAACCACTGAATCCCTGTGATCTATTCTAATTATCACTCGCACACAGTACTTTTAAAATAAAAGCAGTGTATTAACAAAATGAGTATCCAATATAACTCACTGTCAAACACGAAAATATCACTTATCACAGACTTCTCAGACCAATTCACAGTACATCTCAATAAACACAAATTCAGTACCAAAGAATGCGCACTGTTAATAAAATCAAACAGTATCAGAAATAAAACCGTTGCAGGCCTGAATCGGTGCTCGGGTACGGTGAGGTCTAAAAAGGGTTGACCGCTTCGCTTTATCAAGCAATATAAAATAAACTGACTTTGTTTTGTACTCACTGTTCCTCTTCAGTTAGTGTGTGAGTTGTGTGGAGATGGGGGGAATGGAGAAAGTTACAGGTGAAGATGAGGAATTGGAGAGGAGGAATGGAGACGGGGACTCCGCTACTGCTAC
>OMLP01044779.1:0-13112 GCA_900302685.1 Spondyliosoma cantharus
CGAAATCTTACATTTGACACTTAGCCAAATTCAAGTCCTCTTTAGGTCTTTGCATGTAGATCGCCATAAACTATATAACGTTATAAAACGGGAGGCAAAAATGAAGGACAGTTCTGTCAAATATCATGCATAACGTTATTCCATCTGATATGTCCATCCCTAGTCAACAGCTAACGTTACCATAAATAATAATACATCTTGATCTTTACTGAGAGAACAGAATTGTGTGTCTTAGAGCCACTCATCATCAGGCTGAAACAAGTGGAAATAAACAGGAAATTACAATAGGTTATTACGTTATTTTGCTTTAGTTTAGCGTCATTTCAGGAGTGCTACACTTATGCCACAACCACCGTGTTGTTCAGTATCGACTAGAGAGTTTGTTTACTATGTCGCAATATTTTGAATTTGAGTGTAGTACCGCTTTTGGCCACATTCGTACATATGGCACCTTTAACCTGCACTGATCTTACCTCTTTTTGTGAATGTTAGGAGTGTGGCTTCTGTCTGTTTAAGAGATATTCTTACTGTTATCTTTTATTGCTTGCTTTTATTGCACTGGGACCTCAGGAAATGTTTGGTTCTATACATCTAAATGTGAATTGAATGACAATAAACAAACCTTTGAACGTTTTGAGCTCTCCATCTTAAAATGGAACATTCTAGCTTCATAATTACATTAAGTAACTAAAAATGAGTGATAAACAGGTTATTCAACCTTTTATTCAACGACTTAAATCTTTTACAGCAAAACTCAACATCTTTCTTTTTAATCAAAAATAATTTTAAAAAATAATAATAAGAGCAGCTTTACATCAGATTCCTGAGTGGCCCACAACCCCTTTACAAGCTTTTAAACAAGCTTTAACAAAACAATATTAAAATAAATAAATGAATAAATAAATAAAATAAGAGCAGCCCTAAAGCATTCGTCGTACTGAGCTGCGTGGCACCGACGTAAATAGTATTAGTTGTTACCTCTCGTTGTGTCAACAGATGCAAGGCACTGTTGACACAGAACACGTGTTTGGTCAATATCATCCTTCTTGTAGCTGAAATAATTCCAGTTAAATGACGTTGCTTTTTTCTCGTCTTCGTTTCGTTTTCGTCATTTTTGCTAGTTCGTTGCTAATTTTTCAATGCTGTTACCGGCAGGACTCACTCCATGTGCAGGGGCGTGGGCTGCTTCGGCACACTGAATGAGAACTAATGTGATTGACGAATCGCTGCGCATGCAGCCTCTGCATGCACAGTGTGTGTCAGGTACACTTGAAATTAGATGAGTTCATTTGCCTCCTACAGGCCCTGCGATGTGACTATTGTGCACACGTACATCGCGATGACGATGCTCAAATGATATATCGTGCAGCTCTATAGTCTATAACAAGCTGAGGTAACCAAGTTATCTCATTTATCAACCTACTGCAGACCTTTTCAACTGGGGGCCCTTTAACAACCTCTGGTCCTTTGATCATTTTATAAGTAAACAAATTGGTCCCTTTGTCTGTTGCTAAGCACAGAAATACTCTTAAGTCATTAAAAAGTTATACCACAGGTTGTTTAAGCAGAGGGAATTGAGGAGAATCAAACTGATGACCTACTTCTACGATTAAAAAAGCGCATTGTTATTTTTGTTCGTTTGTCTGTCAATTGTGAAAAACTAAGCAAACTAAACTAAACTGAAATTTAAAGTAAAACGTGCATTGCTTCAACCCATTTAAATTCCAAGTTTAATTCCAAAACTCTGGCCCCTTTGTTCTTTCACTTTTTTCAAATCCCACCCATTCTATTCTACAAATTCTACATCCCATCCCATTCTACAAAAGTAGCCGAATAAGCTTGACCTTCTGTATTGTTATTTCGGGCCTAATCAAGTCGGCATACCTGCAGATTTGGATCACTTATAAATTTATATATTTAGATTTTATTCACTAAAAGAGATTTGTATTACTTGTACCTGGTTAAATTAAGGTAAGTTAAGGATATTTACAGTAAATTCAACAAAATAGGCCACGGTCTGTTTTTCCTCTCTAAAAAAAAAAAAATCACAAATAAGAACCATAAACGATTAGACAATTAGATTGTAGATAGTGGAGCAGTATGCTTAAGATTAAGGTGTTTGACTAAGTTATTGACTTTAGGAGCTGCCTTATCACTGTAAGATGTTTAAGAACCAAAGTAAAGCCATCACTCACATGTCCAAGGGAACTGCCTGACTGCACAGTTCATACTATGTATTTCAGTACTTCCTGAGCAGGTGAAATGTAATATTCTTTGTACTTCCTGTCTCTGTTGCCATTTCAAACAAGCATGTAATAAAACAGGTTTTAAAATTGCATACTACAAAGTTCTTCCACTTCATTTAACATCCTTCATCTCTTTTCCTTTTTACTCTCTCTGCTCTGCCCTCATTTCTGTCTCCTCCACACTGCGGTAATGCAATACAGGTGTGGTGTATTCACTGGGCCTTAGTCCGATTCTAATGCAGCCCTAACTCAAACCAGACTCTTCCGTCTTATTTTTTGTTGTTACACTTTGCTGAGTATCGTGTTGCCGCCAAATTCGGTCAACAGATTTACATAATTACGGGAAAGGCATTGTGAGATGAATAGGAAATTCAGTTAGGGAGACCACCGGTGACAAGAGACCAATGGTGGTCTCCTCTGACCCCAATCACTGCAGGGAGGGTCGGAGGTTGGTACTGCCATGTCTACAGTCTTAATGAGATCCCTTTGTGATGTGGTTATTCAATCTCTGTATGTTCTGGTCAGCGGAGGAGGCCATTGAGTGTTGTGTGCTACAGTGACACCTATTGGACCTTTGAAGGTCGCCCTGGTCCTCGGGGCTAATGACCCTGGCCACTGTAACACTAGAGCCAAGCTATTTCAGTGAAGTAATCCAACACCCACACAGGCTGACCCGGTCTGTGAAGTCACAACACTGAGGTCAACTTCCTGTTAGCAGTATTGGCATGCTGCACCATCATCAATCCTCCATGGCAGCTCTCACAAGGACTCTTGGTGCCTGAATGAGTCACACCTAGAAGAGTCTTCTAATACACTAATTTGTAGACTCAAATTCAAAGCATAGGAAGCTCTTGAGAGAAGCCACAAATGGTTGTGGCCTGAATGGCAAATGGAGCCAAACAGTGAAGGGCACAGGATGCGTGATGAGTGACTGGATGGAAATGGAGGAAAGTCTGAACTCAGGATAGGTCTAATGTCTTCTCCTGAGCATGAAATGATTCATTAAATCAGGAAAGTGTTGCTGAACAAACACAACAAACGTTGCCCCAGTTGTAGCATGCCTTTAAAAAAAAAGCTGCCAAAAAGGGTCACTGAAACATTTTAATTTTAGCCAGAGTCTGATCACACTCATTTTATTATTTGGAATAAAAGTGTTGTGGTATTTTACAGGGGAAATCTTTTTTTATATGTGTGTAGCGTTTCCACAAGGCCCCTAGGAAAATAGTACTCCAGAGAGGAGGATGAATATATGGTTTGTGGGCAGGTGCCTATCCTGGCCTCGTGCTGCCCGCAGTTTCTCTCCCTTCCACTGCTTGTGAATGGGCATATTATTTTCTTTTCGTTTCCTCTTTATTTTGTGGATGGCTTTATGACTGAGTTTTTTCTATTAGTATTACCACTGGATTAGGGGTAACAGGGAGAGCCTGGGCTGGCAAACTGTGTACATTTCTCTTCATCCGTCTGAGTTACTAACTCTCAAATGTGTTGCTTTCAAAGTGATGATTGTTGAAAGCTACTTACCCAAATGTCTGCTTATTTTAACTTCCCTTTTCAACAAGTCAAAAGTGAGAGCATGCGGTAACAAGAAATGAAGGATGAACATCAACTTCAGTTTGGTTGTTTCTCACTATTCCTCACTACATAAAAATTTGAAAACATTTGCATCTGGCAAATAACATAACAGTATAAACCTCCTTCAGCTTACTTCATAGAAACAGTTTGTCAACTATGAATACAACCTTGATGACAGTGAAATGACCATGTGCTGGCCTACTACAGTGCAACTGACTGGCCAGCTACATGCCCTATCCAAACAGTAACCAGAGAGCCACAGATTAAAGCTCTGACTTCCAATATTTCACAGAGTTCAAAGGGATTTCCAGTCAGATCCCGCTGCTATTCTACCAGGATAAAATATGCAGCATCAAACTGCGCTGTGGAGGAATTTGGGTTGGCGAGGATAAAGGTATAAATTAGAAAATGAGAGGTCTTTCATATATCCACATGGGGAAGGCTTTAGCTATGTGTTTCACATGCAATATACACGTGTTTATTGACTGTACATTTATGCACACGGTGCATACTGCAGATTTTTAAGATTTTTGTTTTCATTTTTGTGCGTATCAGCGTAAATGTGTGTTTGTGTGTGAGCCAGACAGAGCCATCCGGATAAGGCTAGGAACATATTAAGTATTAGCAGGCATTCTAGTTGAAAGCCGACAGATCAACCCTGCCTGGACTTACGCAGAGTAGATCTGAGATTGATTTCAGCTTTCCAAGAGCCACTGACAAAGGCAAAGTACACATTATGCATCAGAAAGACCTCTTATATGAAAAAATCAGACAGGAAAACATCCAGACTGCGTGAAATACGGTTACAAAAATAGAAAAAGAAAAAAAGAGGAAAGTTCAATTTGAAAATTAAAAAAACAAATTGTGCTTAAGGGGAATTTGAACCTGGGCCTAATATTTACATTTTTTGGTGTGTAAATGATTCATACTTACCAACAGTTTTGGAATTGTTCCAGTAGATCAACCAGAAAAACAAGTCTTGTTTTTATGGTCTTGCTCTGAAATCTTGTGAGGTGAGTTGTTACAGTTGTTGCCTCATCTAGACTGTCAAAATCAGTTCAATATTCAGCCATGACTTAAGAAATAAGTTCTTGCTGGCAGTTCTTGCTGGCACTCCAAATTCCTCTCCAACTCTCTGACTCACATTTCTACCATCGTATTCCTGTAATGACTAATAGCCTCTTGCTTTCTGGTCACAAAAAGGATCTTATTACCTAACAAAAATGTCTCCCTTTAAGAATTGTTTCCATGTTGTCAGACACTTAGAATAACAACTTCAGCCTGTCAGTGACAAAAACAAGCACTGAGTTTGCATTACTTTGACGGTCGGAGTTGCCCCAAAGGATTACATAGCAGTCACTGTGTTGTGGCTGCCAACTGTGGTGATTCATTGAATCATTTACACAACACATGGAAATATAGGACCCAGGTTCAAAAATACCAGAACTCAACTTTGACCTAAACTAAAATTTTGAGTGACGCAAAAAATCTAAATACTGAGTTGAAACTGTAAGATGGATGAGTGCTACTCTGCTAGCAAAATGGAAAGCTAACAGTGATGACTTGGGTCATAAACATATAACTGTCTCCAGTCACAGGCTCTCAGTCACAAATTATACAAACAAACAATTATATAAACTAATTATGCAGTAAAATCCAATTCAGAAAATGATGGGAATTTAAAAAAAACATTGGTATACATTGGTATAATAAACAAAAGAAAAGAGAAACTCTTGTATTTTTCTTCCATTGGCCCCAAGTATCAAATTGAAACCTGCCACCTTACTGGAAGAGCATAGCCTGTGTCCAGTTTACTTTGGAGGGCCTCGAGCATTCTCTGGTCATCTGGGTTTGTTCAACTGTGACCCTGCACAGTGTTAAGGATGTTAAAATCTTCTTTTTTTTTGTGCACTGCCAAAAATCATAGTCCCATACAGAAAAAAAAATCTAATAATGAATAGCTAAATAGTTTCAGAGACTTGTGTTTGGAATCCACAGTGGATTGCAAGAGGCAGTCTACTGTATACAATATCTGATCCTAAATGGAAAGCAAAGCACTGCAAAACTCTTGGCAAAATTCCCATGTAGAACATTTGTTGCACTATTTGTTTTAAATCAGATAAAGAGGTGTAATTTGTGATTAGCCTGGTGTATCCAAGCTCATAATGTTCAATCCACTCAATTTTGTGCTTCATAATGCTATAACAGCTCACAGCTCTTTATTTGTTTGCCTATGATACAATGATTAGATTCATTTGCTACATATCCTCTCCAGCTGCTGTTCCATGCGCTACAGCCAGACAAACAAAAAACATGCAATATATTTAATTCAATAAACGTAATACATAACATTCACTTCCATTTCCATTTGCACAAAATTAGCTCTGACTAGAGATGCATGTTATGTGGCTCTACTCTGCCTCTCTTCTCTCCAAAAAAAGGCTGCAGAGGGTTTCATATCAAATGAATAGGTACATAAATGGCTACAAGAACTTTTTATTTTTTTTAAGTGACCTTATTCTCAAGAAGCTGAAGCCGATTACGACTTGAAGAGAGAGGCAGAACTAGAATGATGAACAGGAACAAATAGCTATTGTGTGGTGAAGGTTTTTTTTTCCCTCCACACTTTTGGTAGCCAACTATGCGGATTGTTCCATTAATTCAGCATGAGGGAAAGAGTGTGAGGGTGAATGTGTGGTTTCTAACTCTCTAACAAGCTGGAAGAAGGCCACCGCTGAATTGAATTGAAGGTTATAGTGAAATACGGGTCAATCCGGCGCTCTTACAACAGCCAATTCACTTAAACCAACCACTTCCAGCTGAGAAAAATTAGCTGGAGAACATTATATCATCTGTCATCTCATCAGGAAGTAGTAGTAATTTAATTTATTAGAATTATTGAATTTGACAAAAAAAAGTCAAGTCAAGTGAAACAACACACTACCAATCTATCAAAAGGCTATAAAAAGAACTGTTCACACAGCACCTCTCATTTGTTGGATTGATTAATAATAACTCTGTGGACAATAGGGATGGGAATCGATAAGATTGTATTGATACAAATGTCATTATTAATTCTGCTTATCAGTCCAAATCTTCATCATTTCACAGATTAAAGATTTCTCATTCGCCATTTCTAGGAGAAAAAAACTAGGCCTACACATGTTTTCAACATCAATGCAACCGTTTGATTATCTGTGACTCTGGACACAATGTACAAACACAGGAGAAAAAAAGGCTGCCTGTGGCAACGGTCTGCGCATCATCATATAAAAATTGATTAAATGAGAGAATATTTGTATAGTAGTCATTTTCATTTGCTTTTTCTTAGTATGTTTTGAAAAAATCTGTTAACCCTGCTTGACACTGGATATGTATCCTCACAGTGGGAAAGAAATCTGCTGCTCAGCTGGGAAGCAGTGTTACTTGTACATAGAGTATCAAACACACAGCATTCTTACCAGCATATTGCTACACTAGGGGTGCACCGATCTGATATTAAGATCGGATATCGGCCAAAATAGCTGGTCCACAACAGATCCACAGGCCGATCCAGTTTGTTTTTTTTCCCCTCCGTCGCAGCACATCCTACAACTACAACTACATTTTATTTATTTTGATTTAAGAAGTTTGATTACATTCTGTTTTACAAATACATAAGATTTCAAATATTTTTTTTACATGTTTACAATGTTTGGTAACTGTTTGATTATTTTGTCTCAGTTAGGAAAGTCTGGTGCCTTTAGTCTTCCACATGGTGGAAGTAAGGTATAAGGTGGAAGGTATACAGTTTATTATTAATTCAACAACGGTATCGGATCAGTTCATTTCAGTACATAAAATGAGGCATATGATTCCAGTGGATCAGATCATTTTCAACTGGCTGTCAACTGGAACCAACTCCATACATATTTTTAAATATTCTATAGAATCAATATCAATCAATATGAAAAGAACATTTTTTGTTAATATTAATATTTTACAGCATCCACGCAACTCCACACTGGCAAGCTAACTTGTTTCAGGTGCGACAGAGTGTCTTGCTCGACTGTCATCTCCACATGGCAAGGTAGTTACTGTGTGTACTTCTAAGCGAGAACCGAAAGTGATGGAAACTATTATAAAGGACACTAATAGTTTACACAATATGTGTATTATAAACGTGCTAAAAAAATAATGTTTTTAAAGTATCAAGATTATTTTCAATAGGAGTATATTTCAACACCCCAAGGAGAAATAGGTATGGAGGAGATACGACATTGCTACGGAGAGGTGAAATTCTCTGTCTCTTTGGTTCTCACAGCCATGGGAAGAAGCAATACTCTCCTCTGCTCAAGAAAAACGTGCTCCAACTGCTTCAATCCCACTGTTGTAACGGTGGTGAAGCTCAGACTCAAAACACATAAAAGCCAATTACATGCAGTGACATAATAAAATTACAACGTGTGCATTTGTTTTTATATTTGTAGTTGGGTGCATACTTAGGTAAGGCTGGGTGCAGATTCTGTGGACAGCATCCTAATTGCTGTGAAAGGCACAAGCCAAGGACTTGGCTGAGGCGTGTTTAAATTTAAAAAAAGGTCCGTTTCCATGGGGACAACAACAGTATTGGCAGTAATTTGTCCATTGAAACTTTAGAGATGCCTGTTTGGCGTCATACTGCGGGCGTAACAACCTGGAGCGCAACAACAAACAAAACTGTTGAGATGCAATCAAGCTGAATCTAACTTTATGATATGAGCTCATGTGCGGCTGGTGCTAACCCTTTAGCCGCAACACTCACTCAGCAATGAATGTCCTATGAAATTGAATCCAATAAAGTAATATCTCATTATATTGCTACTTATTTCATAATTGGTTAAAATTCCTGAGGCAGCGTTCTCTAGTAATGTTGATTCTGAATGTATATGAAAATGTATGGCCAAATATTTCTATATTCTTGCACTACATTTTTCTTGGTGACACTTTAAATTGACCAATTAATAATGACAGCTATATAGCTAACTAAACCTTACTTAAGCCTTCACTCTTGACAAACATTGAAATTCTTCACGAACAATATATTAAGGAGTACTGTAAAGGTTTATAAACAGCAGTTGCAACTTTTTTAATGGTCATCCAAATAATGTTTATAGATGAACCACACAGTATTTATTAATTAAAAATATTATAAACAACATCAAACAAATTCTACAATAAACAATTGCTTAATAAATGGTTTATAAGTAATTTTGCTGTTTTTTAACAGTCAAATAACTATTTATCAACTATAAATTAACACAATTAATTATGGTAACTAGGAAGAGTTAGCTAGTCTGATAACATTATATAAAATAAAGTTACTTGGATTGAGAGAAAACAGCTTCCAATAATCATTTTCAAAAAGTAAAGAAAAACTCCCTCGTAGCCACCTCTTTAAACTTGAGCTGGTGTTTATTTAACAGCTGCTTTCATGAGCCACTTAGCCCTTTTCCCCAATAACTGTAAAACAATTATTAGGCCTCTGGGACAACAGGCCTGGGCTCATCACAGACGCGTCATTAATAAAGACAAAAGCTGTGGCTGGATGGCACAGAAGATGACATGACAGGACACCCCACCCATATCCTCTCCTCCTGGCAGAGTAATGGAGGCTGACATCAGGGGTGATAGAGACACCCTGCCCTAATGAGGTGAGACCTTATTTGATGGAGAGGAGTGTTGGAGCGACTGACATTCAGAGAGAGGGAGACTAATGCTGGGCTTAACTTGACAAAACCAAATTAGGGGAAAGAGACATCGACTCTCTTAACTCAATGATGAGTGCCGCTGATAGAAGCCTTTGGTTCACAGTCGCTCAGTTAATTCATATGAAAAGCTGCCGATTGGCCGGAGTCAAAGAGCTGTAATGAAATCCACATGGCAGCAGGAAAAGCACTGGATGGAAGGACTAACACAGAGCCAGCATGGCTGATATTTTTTCAAATACTGACCAGATGGGGCCAGCATTGTTTTATTCTAAGAGCTGTTTAATGTCATTGAGCCACAGTAAGGCCTGAGCTCATGATGGAATACCTCTACTCCCAAACACCCATATGACAGCACACAGGGTTTGATGAATTAACAAGAAAAACAAGTTTTTCTAAACTTGCTGACATAAAATATACTTGGTCTCTGCCCTCTCCTTTCTCATGGCAAGTCGGTGGGGGCCCCAGGAGGTAAGCTTGGCCAGCCAAAAACAGCCCACAAGCAGAGAGAATTATTTCATTTGTGTGCCTTAGCCCAGTTTATCTCAACTTTACCAAGAGAAAACAAAATGGACCAAAAAGCTGCAGAGATTTTAACACACAATGACATAACTATGATCAAAGAAGAGATATAAACTCCATTGAAGAAATAGCATGCTTAACATGCAACTGACTGTCTATTAGGGTTTTCTCTTTCCTTTAATCTATCAAGCAGTTAGTTTCCTCTAATTTAAGCCAACATTTTTAGATATTACCATAGGAACATGGCTGTGAAAGTGGAGTAGAGAGACGTATCTGAACTATCTGAAAGTAACAGGACCTTAGAGGCCTTTGTGCTCAAGCACAGAGGTATACTACATAGGGAGACAACAGGAGACTCCAAACAAACAGGCCTCAGCTACAAATTCCAACCCGCTGGAAACTGCAGACACACTATTAAGTAAATGATGGAGCAGAGCAGCCAACACTTTCCGAACACCCAGAATCACAGCAAAATCCCTAGTTTTCAGAATGTTTTGCCAGTAAAATCCACAGTTAGACCTGTGGGAAGAACCTATTCTGAGATGATGGTCATAACATGATTGCACTGATTGATTGTAAAAGATGAAGAAGACACAAATGAGACGTGCCACTTACTGCATCATCTCCGGATCTGGATGATGTCATTGTGATGTAATGAAATAAAAAAAATACCATCTTTAAACATGTTCCTTTGACGTCTTTGCCCTTATTAATCTCTGCAAATAACATAATATTTTGCCTAGACTTAACTGCCTAGAGATACGAAAAACTGAATACTTTGGCACATGAAATTTTCTCCAATCGCTCACTCTCTTAGACACATACACTCAAACACACAGACACAGGATTAACATTTTCTTTTCACCCTTATATTTAGTGGAACTAGCTCCTCTGGTACCTCTTTGCGGCGATGGACAAACCCTGAACTACCAACCACGAAATGTGGAAATTCAATTAGACGAATTTAAGTGTTTCATAAAGTCATAGGTGGCTGTCCAGAGGAATTCCCATAAAACCCTGGGGCTCAGGCATAATCGCAGCGCACTGATGGCCTCACTACGTACACACGCCCAAGGCTGGAAACCACAGAACAGTGACATACACTTACAACTGCGGTTTGAGACCTGCTTATAAATCGCAACTTCTGGCCGACGGCAAGCTGACAGACTACAAAGACCACTCTCTCCATTGTACTGGTCAGGAAAGGACTATCAATTACTTCCACACTTCGTTCTTATCAAAAACAGAACTTACAAGGCAGTTAAGGCTTTTGTGGGCAAGGCACATCAGACATACTCCCACATTTCCACAATCTCTCTTATATAACAGTATATGGTGAATATCTGTTTATGGAAAAGGGTGCTCCTAATTCTGGTCGTAAAAAAAAGTGGTCCAACCAACAACACAATCTGGCCGAGAAGTGGCAGTGGATGCAAGCTGTAGCTACCAACAAAAGTTTGTAATGGAAAACAGGGACCACACAGTAAGGCTGTGAAAACCCATGGGCATAGAGAGGTGTACATTGAGGCCTGGGTTTGGTTAATAGATAGCTTGAACAAGGAGTTTCAGAGAACCACAGGATGACTTAACCACTGGGAGCTTTTTCCCCTACAGGCTGTTTCTTCAGAGCAGAAAAACAGTTCTTATCTAAATGTAATTTCTTAGTAGCGGTTCTTCCTGTAGCAGTGCAGGCAGCTGGTCAAGTTTCTCATCACACATCCCCTGCCTGGCCCGGGCCAAGACACATAAACCACAGGTTACTCCTTATTCAGATTTAGAAACACGTATCCGTTCAATTATTCCCTTTCAGCATTATTTATTGCTTCTTCTTACTTATTATGAAAATGTGAAGAAATACAAGTGCATATACTGCAGCTAAAGGGGCAGATATAAAACCACACACTATTATATGTGAGGATAATTCACCTGTAATCTGCAATATTTTACTGCAAACAAAACACTCATATTATCATAATCATATTTAGATAGCATCTGTCCAATACATACAATGTACAATCCAAATTAGATAACACAGTAGAGCCGGCTTCACACTACAACCTTTTAATAGATCTCATCTTCAACCCACAGCATGCCGTTTCTGCAGCTGGGGTCTCAGATTTAAACCAAAACAAGTTGTGGGCCAAGTGTGTTCTGTGATCTGAAGCCATACACCAATGAGAATAGAGCTCAGATTTTTTCATCTTTGAGGATTAAAAGTGGATTCAGTTTAACTTTTATCAGCCTGACTGCATCAGTGGTCTGTGGATATGACCTCAATTATCAGGGGTTTATGTACCATGATGTTGACTAGAGACTAGAATTGGATAGTGTAATTTACTTTATCAACTAATGAGACATTTCTTGCTAGCTTATGTATAATGTACAGTAAAGTCGTCTGGCTGTTTGGGGCAAATAAACACTCACACTAGTAAGGCAAATTAACACAAATTATCCCAATTATCTCTGGTAGTGAACACCTTGTTAAACATCCACCAATGCTGACGAAAAACCATCTGATGTCACTCAGGCACAAATGTTTAGAGACAAGGCAATGTTTGAAAGTGTTATTCATGTTAAGTAGTGGTGGGACTCGATTAAAAAAATTAATTAATTAGAGGCTTTGTAATTAATTAATCTCAATTAATCGTATATCAATATTTGACACGAGAAGCAACATTTTTCAATTTAAATGGATTTTGGGATATGACTGAATCAATGAATAGACACATGAGCTTAAACAACAACATTGTGTTTTTTTCATCACTGAGTGTTAACATAAAGTGCAATATGAATAAAGAATATTATGATTGCATTGTTCACAAGGCACAAACATAAATTCAAGTTATATTCAAGCTTTTATATTCAGGACTTTTTGTAAACTTTCTGACTTAAACACATTTGTTTTTGTTTATTAAAATAAAAAACAGCACTCCGACAGTCCACTGCAATCCACTTCGCCAGTGCGTTTGTTAATTTGTCAGTCGTGGATTTACTCATTTTGGCTCTGAGCCCTGTCATCTTGTCTAGTGTGGATTGGTGACACTTC
>OMLP01044779.1:13132-25615 GCA_900302685.1 Spondyliosoma cantharus
TTTATTAGAGGCTTTGTAATTAATTAATCTCAATTAATCGTATATCAATATTTGACACGAGAAGCAACATTTTTCAATTTAAATGGATTTTGGAATATGACTGAATCAATGAATAGACACATAAATGAACTTAAACAACAAAATCGTGTTATTTTGATCACCGAGTGTTAACATAAAGTGCAATATGAATAAAGAATATTATGATTGCATTGTTCACAAAGCACAAAACTTAAATTAAGTTATATTATATAATCATATATTAGCTATATTCAAGCTTTTTCAGTACTTTTTGTAAACTTTCTATGTCTTAAACACATTTGTTTTTGTTTATTAAAATAAAAAAACAGCACTTAGTACAGTACATTCCAGAAAGTACCACTGAGAGTGGCCGACAATCCACTTCGCCAGTGCATTTGTTAATTTGTTAGTCGTGGATTTACTCATTTTGGCTCTGAACCCTGTCATCTTATTGAGTGTGGATTGGCGACACTGCCTGCTCGAACTAGGAGCATTGTCTGTGCTAGCTGCAACATGTTTGGCACTGAGGTGGCAGCGGAGGCTGGAAGTACTCCGGTGATAGGCAAATTATTTCTTGCACAATTTGTACACAACTGTACTTTAATCCAGGTTTCCACCCGGTAGTTTTTTAAAGCAAAAATTTCCTCCCACCAAACCCAGCAATGACTTCTCATCGGTTTCCATTTCTCGTGTTGTGCACTGTGCATCAGTATTACGAGTTTGGCCGGAACTCGTGCAGCGATCCGCACTGTTTGGAGTGCAAAAATAAATGGCAATTAAATGCGTTATTTTTTTGGCCGCGTTATTTTTTCTGTAATTAATTAATCGTAATTAACGCGATAAAGTCCCAGCCCTAATGTTAAGATTAGTCTTGTTCGTTGACTTCCTGCCACACTCTCTGACTCTCTTTCATCATAGTGACACCCTTTTGGATGTCTTTGGGTTTGAACAATGGTAGAAATATACCAAAATTACGCGTGGAGTTGTATACTCAAATATATAAAAGTACACAACTCACCAAAAAATAACACATGCCTATAGACATTTTAATTCAGAATTCTTACATGTTATATCTTTAAGGCCAGTGCTCTTAGGATAGTGGCTTCCCTCTTTTCCCCTGTCTCTTGCATCAATCACCAGACGGGGAGCGCAGACAGCCATCAGCCTTCTGTCTCTGCTCCTGTCAGGCTGTTAACAATCTCACAATACAACTCTCAATTCAACCTACTTATAAGCTGCCAAATATAATTTCTCGCTTGAAATGCGATAATACAGTACGCTAATGAAGTGCTCTTTACTGTCAGCGGAGTACAGACATCTTGTTAAAAGTGGCACCTTAATGGCGTTCAAATGCAAAACACATTGTCAGACGCAGGGTCTTTGACTTATCCTCTATTACATGTAAGGGGATGATTATCCAACATTTGTACAGCATGTGGCCATGTGGGAAATGACGCTTGGAGCATACAGATTCAGGCTATTCTTCAGCGGGCTAAAGCAAAAACAGACACGTTTATGGCTCAGCCTAAAACAAAACTTCACTTGGTGCCTCATTTCTTCTTTCTTCCTTCCTGTTAAGGGTGAAAGTGAGGTATATTACATTGACTTGGCAATACATTTTCTGCCGCCTGTCCTGCCCATTATGTGTTTGATCATATCAATCCCTTTAAAATGGAAAACGGATGTGGCTGTTATGGAAGGATGAAGACAATGAGTGGCAGCAGGCGGTTGAAATGGCCTGATTACTTCCAGGCTCTGTCTGTCTTAGGATAGAGATGGTGGCAGAGCCTGGGGAACCGTGGTCCAGGGTTCAGGTAAACAAACTGCATACAGTGGGCTCCATTATGATTTCTGAACATTGAGGAGTGCGTTTGTTGAGATGAGGTTTCTGCAGAGGGGGCTGGACAGCATAATGAAGGCTGTTGTTCAAGGGGGACAGTGGAGATGTAATCGGCTGTTTTTTTCTGGAACGTTCTCTGGAACGCACCAAGAAGTGAGTCACGAACCGCAAGCTTCAGCTGGACGAAGAGAGCAAGACCAACAGGCTTCTAAGGGGAAACCTGGAATAGTTTTGTCTAAAAGTGTTCCAATTCTCAGAAAAATCCAGCTGAGAAATAGGCTGAAGCTCCAGTTTCTGATCTCTTTCAAGGGCATACAAGCGAACGAGGAGTGAAGAATACTAATAAATACTTCAAATATGAGAGAGCAGAACTGTGAAGTTCTATGGATTGTTGTTTGTTTTATACCATTGAGGATGTAGGGTCTGATTCATTAGAAATATCAATAACTTTCAGTCCTGTTAAGATTTTAATAGAACTCATGTTTGCAAAACATGTGACAAAAGGAATCAAAATTAGAGTCCTGTCAAGTGGCGATGCGCATGAATCAAACTAGGAAGATCAAAGCACATATTTTGATATCCTATATTTGACATTATGCAATCACTCATTGTACACAGCCATGTCTGATTCACAGGCTTGTGGACCGACAGAAAGTAAACACAAAACTGCTGACAAGAATGTCAACTGTGGAAAAACTGAGTGCATGTGCAAAGATGGTACGCCCATTGTTTCAATAAAGTGAGGCAAAACCCAGTGGTAGACCATGACCCATCTCCACCATCCACATTAAAGAAGAAAGGAAATAAAGGTGGAGATAGTTTTCACTTGAGAATTTTAACAGTCTTGGCAACTCGCTCTGAGTTGGAGGGGAGCTGTGTAATTTTCACTTTTTTGCATGTTTTTGCTCAGGTCATATGGTTTTTATCGAAGCACAGTAACATGAGCTAATGGCTGCAAGGGGCTATGCCAAGACTATGTCGTATCTCTTTTGACTGTGTCACAAGCTTTGTCACAGAGGTGAAGAGCTGAAGGAGGTGCCTCAAATGTGGAATATGTAGAATGAAATAAATGGATGTGAAAAAACCAAGAGTGGACAGAAGAGAGGATGAGGTGAATGGGTTTGCTTACAGTCGTCTCACTTAGCCTAATGATACATACGATATAGTTCCATATTCTTTTTTCAAGATAACTAACAGAGACTGCTCTCCGACCAGTTTTAGTTACACAACAGCAACACTTATGTTTCAGTGGTATTAGTGAAGAGAAATGGCTATATTCTTGTTATATTAGTATACAAACCAACGTGCTAAAATTGAGACTAGTAAAAACTATATTTTTGGGACCAATAAAGGTGCATCTTATCTTATCTAATTATCCTGCCGATCGTCTAACCCCGAATTTCCACTGGATATAGGTCCGCTGCGTTACGGCTGCGATCCGGTTTTGCTCCGCCGACCGCCGTCCAGCAATCCCCACCAGTTGCGTTTTGAGTCCGTTACGATAATCACATGATCACTCGCGACCGCAGTTATAGGTATGTGTCATAAACACAGCAGCAGGAAGTGTTCCCGACCGAAGGATTAGCAGAAGAGCTTGTGTTTGTCTCTTTTTTGACATTTGTGTGCTGGTCTCAACACAGATTTATTTTCTTTTGAAAAGTAACTGGATGTCATATTGTTGTTTCCGCGCTTGACTTCCTGTCTACTCGGTGCTAAATTCAGCTGAATCGCTGCGTCGTACTCCGGCATCCGCCATAAATAGAAGTCCTGCGTATCTCTGCCGGAGGGCTCCGGACTGCCGGAGCTGGGACGGAGCAGATACGCAGCACACCAGACCTGGTGGAAATTAACTCATAGACTAAAGTGAAACCTATCAGCTCCGCTGGCGTGGCGTAACGCAGCGGAGCCGTATCCGGTGGAAATTGGGGGTTAGACCAACGCTGCACGTTAACTCTTTGTTTATGCCAACCGCTAAGATTAGCTAAATCATAACACGCTAAAGAATAATTAACGCACCATTAATCACATTACGTGACCTCGTTAAGTTAGCGCCTGAGTGTATGCAGTCTATGGCCTGTATGTGTATCGTCACACATGCAGCCTGGTAGCAATAGAGAAGGATGGCTGAGGAGAAGGTCGAATTTGATGCAATTTGGACTGATGACACGTTCAATATTAAGATTAGTGTATTAGATTAGATGGCAAGCCAAGACTTCTTATAGATAGGTGAGACATTTTGACAGTGTTGGGCAAGTTACTCCAAACGCATAATGCATTATTTACTTTCATTACTTTCATTTCAGTAACTTTATTACTTTATAATATTACTGTCTTTGAATTGTAAGGCATTACACTACTATTGCATTACTTTTAAGTTACTTTCACCAAAATTCACAACCACCAACACTGAAAACAACAGTTTTTAAAGGGTTGGCCGTTCTGAACATGAATTGCAATGTTAAAATTGTTAAAAACATTTTGGGTGCACCACCTGTTTCAGTCCCATGAGAAGATTTACATTGAAAAATCAATATGTGTCAAAACTTTTTGTATGTCAACACCTTGGTCTCTATTAATATAAGCCTACATTGTAAGGCCCTTTAGCTAACGTTTATTGTGTTTAACAGAAGTTTTTGTATGTTTTATCTGGATACAGACTGACGTGAAACAGATTGATGTTATGTCGCTGTTCTGGTGGCTATTTATATTATAGTCAGTAGCCCAGCAGCACTAACCTGTTGAGGCAATGATAGCTTACCTTGTAATTGCTAGCCTGGACGAGGATCTTGCTCACAATTTTTCTGAAAGATGGAGAATCCACTGTTAACAGTGGCAACAAATCTTCGACAACATATTCTGCCACCAGTCTCCTCACTTCTCGAGGTTCAAGCATCACAGAACGGGAGAATATTAGTTTTTCTCCACGCTCATCCTCAGTTTGCTTTATTTTGGGTACTAGCTTAATGTTAGTGCGGCACCGCTCTAGATGTTCCGTTAAATTACTTGTGCTATTTCGCGAGGTAGAGAGATCTTTTGGTTTTGCACTCAAAGTGCACTTAACTATAATGGTCTTCACATCCTTGTCTCTGACGAACTGAAAATAATGAGCATATGTCCATCTCGCGAGTGTAGAGTCCAACTTGTCTGCTGCTGCAGTCATCTTCTCCTCAATCAATAGTTCTCTAGCACTAACAGGAAGTAAACATTTGCGCAGATCGTTTTCTCCCCTGCTAAACTCGCGGTGTTGGCAAATTTATATGAAGACAACACACCACTTAATTTCGGGTTTAAAATACATTGTAACGCACGTTACTGAGATTTGTAAGGAGTAAAATATTACCAATTTTTTTTTTGTAATGCCTGACATTACTGTGTTACAGCAAAAAGTAATGCATTACAGTAATTGCATTACTTTTGTAATGCGTTACTCCCAACACTGCATTTTGAAACATAAAAATTTATGTCAGAAAAGGAAATTACACGGTGCTCTCAGGTCTCTCTTTGTCTCGCTGCAAGTGTGCCTGAAGAACGTCAAGTGGCTTCCCTTTTTTTGGATAAAACTTTGTGTTCTCCTTTAATTTCTAAACTTTTTGCTATTATGAAACATAATTTTAGATGTTTACAGCATAATACAATGTACATAATTGTGATAAAAAAAATGAAAAAAATAAATAAACATGAGTGTATATATTCCTGCAGATATGTATTTTACCCCAGCGATAAGGTGCTGGAAAAATGTGAAAATGACCCTTAAAAGTGCTTGAAAAGTGCTTGAATTTGACCTTGAAAAATGTGTACGAACCCTGAATATAGTATATAGACAAAAGTGCACTTATGTATAAGCAAATATATCATGCTAAAATGTGCTTATCAAATAGACAGTTAAACCCTGAACGATTGTAGAAATCTGAAATACATAACAGACATTTGCTATGACCCAAATCCTTAATATACAGTAAGTAGGTTTGGGTGTGTCGGGTGTTAACAATGGAAAACTAAAAAACTAAAGTTTACTCAGAACAGTGAGTATGTATACAGTATAATGCAATGCACATACTGTAGCTGGAAATAATTAAACGTGTTGAGGGCAATTTAACAGCTCTACACAGTAGTCACAGCCTGATTGATATTGTCCTTTAATCATTATCACTGTATGGCTTGCTCATTACATAAATAATGAGGATTATTCTCCTGTCTTTACACCACAACCACATCTGCATTGTGGCAGACAGGTGGATTAGATTGAAGTAAGTGTTTCGTACCCTTGTAGAAAAATACACCAAGACAAAGTGTATTATGTTGAATGTATTTTTTTTTAAGGGTTCTATAAACCAGCTAAAACCATCACTACGTAGTCTTACATTTTGGAAAAATTCTGAAAACATCCAGAGTTATAAATGATGATATGGAGAAAGGTAACAGTTTCATCGTTGTCTTCTCTCTAGACCAGAACAACTACCAGTCACTGTTCGGGTACTTGGATAACTCCTTCCTGGTTGCCTATGCCATCGGCATGTTTATCAGGTTTGTGTTGTTGCTGACAGTTGTTATGCTTTGTCGCAGTGTGTGGTGTGTGCTATATTGAGTCATAACTCTTTCTCGTTTTCACAGTGGGATATTTGGAGAGCGCCTGCCTCTGCGGTACTACCTGAGTTTCGGGATGCTGATGAGTGGGTTGTTCACATGTCTGTTTGGCCTGGGCTTCTACTTGAACATCCACTCTTTAGGGTATTACGCCTTCATCCAGGTAAAGACACCACAATGGCAGGGTGTAAGTTTCCCTGATGGGTTCTGGTTGGGAGCAGAAGCGTCATTAAGACAGACGAGTGGTAATGTCAGCTGATTTGTCATTCTGTCAAGAAACTTAATTTCAACAACTACTGGCCGTATTGCCATAAAAATTCAAATGGATATGCATTGTCCCATGACTATGGTTGTTCTAAGTGTTTTTATCACATATGTCTTGCTCTATATCTCACATATACGCCAGTATAGTCCTGCTTAAAAACGATTTAAGAAATGTTGTTAACTCCAACTCCAACTACTCCGCTTCAACTCTGCAACTATGCTGTAGCTGAATTGACTGCTAACTTATGCCAACCCGCAGCCTAATGAACACCATGGACCGCCAGCTCCATGGCAAGGGACATTACGCACATTTAGCGCTATTGGCTACTGCAAAAGCCAATCACTATCCACAACAAATCCTTCCCTAATTGCCTGTTTTCATAGGAACATGTTAACAGTGCCAAGAGTCATTTCATGCAATCTTTAATGATTCATACTTTTGCCACCAGTAGGCCAGAATTTTCACACTACACAAAAAAAAATCCAAATGTAACTTTTCAAAGAGGTTTTGAATGGTGATCAACAACCCCTCATTTGTTTTGCTAGGCAGAACTACCACATACAGCAAAATTGCTTTAGGGCAGAAAACGGGAAGAACAGAGATCAGATGAGCTGTTTATTGCTGACTGCTCACCAAACTCTCAGCCATACCAACACGCCCCAGCCAGGTTTCATTGGTCACTCGACTCAAAAGAAGATGAATGTTGCTCCCAGTGTGGAGGCAATCTCAGTTCCCCTAGTACAAAAGAAGGAGTTTTGCTTCACTTCATTTTTTTCAAATCCCTTGGACTGGTGACAAAGAGCCACTGCACTGAAAGTAATATTACTGCTGTGAATTTATGGTTTGAATCAAGTTCCTCATGTAATGGAGAAAACACAAGCCCAGTCCAGAGTGGATGTCTGCAAATTTCTGGTTTATTCTATTCAAAGTATAAATATAGTCAATTTGAGAAAACCGAGAAAAGCAGCAAATGTGAGGTTTTCGAATCAGGAATCAGAGAATGTTTGATGTTTTTCCTGAGCAATGACTGAAATGATGACTTGATTTTGAAAATTGTAGACAATATCTCTGGTGATTAATTTGGCAAATAATCAACACATTTTTTTGAGAACATTCACGTTTATATAACATTGGTTTATTGGTTAATGTTCCCAACAAGTGAGTTTATTTTGGCAGCTCAGCCGCCTGCGATTGCTTTCTTTTTAATTTATTTCCGACTCGACTGATCCACAAGTCTGCTGTTATGGTGCATGTGCAGTTGAAAAAATAATAAAATAAAATAACGTACTCCATTCATAGCGGCAGTGCTTTTTTTAGCTCTAAAGTGTCAGATGAGCTGCACACGGAGATGACACATGACTCTCCCAGTAGCCACAACCTTGGGTGAAAATATAAGTGGAAATGTTAGTCATGCTATAAATAATAATTAGTCAAAGTCACATTCATTAGATCTTTAAATTAGTTTTTTAAGGAAAAAAACAGTTGACATGATGCAACATCTGAAGCCTGAAAAAGAGAGTTTTTAAAGACTGAAGCACCAACATCAAAGAATCACTGATTTATTGTATTGATTAACAACCATTTTACCATATTACAGGTGTGATCACTTTGAGCTCTGTGGGTCAGTACAGACCTCATTTATCATCTCTTCCCCTCAGAAATGTAGAGATCTCACGGTGGCTTAGTCAGGCTCAGGCTTTACTAACACACATCACATGACTCAAAGCTGCATCATAAGACCGCAGGAGTGTCTGGGCTCGCACAGGTTCGGTGTGGGAATGTTAACAATCACTGCTCGCTAGCTCTCTCTCATTCTCCTCCATATGTCAGATGTCTGTAGGGTTGTAGGGTTAAGAGACTTAAATGCAGTAAGCTAACACACACACTGGTTTCTCCCTCTGTTTGCTTCGTCCTGCAGGTCATGAACGGGCTGATGCAGACCACCGGTTGGCCAGCTGTGGTGGCTTGTGTCGGCAACTGGTTTGGAAAGGGGAAGTGAGTACTGCTCGATGTGCAACAGGGCGCTGTCCCGCTGACTATGCAGGATTAAATGCTTTTTTTGCGGTTGGCTGGCTCACGCGTTTGTCATGTTTGGACAGCACAGTGAGATCAGACTTTGATTTGTCTCAGACCGCTAGCTTCCAGGTCCACGTCATACATCTAAACTGCCTCTTAGGTATTTGTGGAAGCTCAAAAACTGGTCAAAGTAGAACTACAAGCACATCCCTCAGACAAAGTCAAACAACAGTCACACACCCGTCTGAATTGGTTCCACCCTTTCCAGGGCCCTGTCTTCTGCAGACATGGATGTTTACTTGCACGATAGAAACTAGGCCACTTAGAGTAAACAGGTTAAATCGGAAGTCAAACATGTTTATGTTCACTGTATAACCTTGTTGCTTTAAAATCTTGTGTTTACATGAAGCTGGTCAGTACAAAAGTAAACATTTTGTGTTGAGATAAATTAAAATCTACTAAAATTGTGTTTGTTGATCATTAAAAGATTATTATAACATTTTGTGAAATCTAAATGCTTATGGGATCTATTCTGGGCTGAGACCCATCCATCTAAGTTTTGTGGAAATCTGTTCAGTAGTTTTTGTGTAATCTTGCTGAAAAAATTTACAGACATATGTGAAAACATAACCTCACTTGATTAGGTCAGCATAAAAACTGAAAGCATGAGGAAACAGCAAACATGGCTCTATAAAAGTTTGCAAATACACCACCAGCACCTCTTGACTTTGATATTCAACATGGTGTATCTTAGTTGTTTAATCTGAACACAAACATAAATGTAAAAGCATACATTTGTGATGCTAGAATATTCTAACGGATACGGTGCCTGATGCACCATCAGTCTTGCAGTCAGAGTAAGATTGCCAGGTTTGGTACCACTGTTTATTTATGTTGGTTTGACAGAGACTATACATGAAGGCATTATTACATATAAATTAAATGCAACCAATGCAATGAATATAGGACATCTAGCCATCAGTAGTTTGCATTTCTTGTCCCTAGTTAGGCTTTTTAAGAATAAAACACATAATACGCCACTTTTATGAAGGCATAAAACTAACAATGAAACAGACATAGACAAGCAGCTACTACAAACAGTCAATATAACAGCATTGACAAAGAAAAGAAGTCAAGAACTAAAGAAGTTATGATTCAGAAGAGAAAAGAGGAAATAAGTGATCGCACAAAGACATAAACTTGTGCTCACCAACTGTGTCTGACAAACTGATCTAATGCTCGCACTTCTTTCCCTTGCAGTTGTGTGCTGTAAGTAACTCTAGGTTTTGGTAGGCAGTGCCCAGCTAGCTGTTTGCCCCTGCCGATAATGTTTGTGCAAAGCCATGCTAACCATGTCCTGACTGCAGCTCCATTAAACAGATATCTCTCTTAATCCCACAGAAAATCATAAAGCATACAAGCAATAAGCATAGTTCTCAAAATGTTGAACTATTTCTTGAAGGTGGCTGATGACTTATTAAGGGAATTGCATCTGATTTGAATCACCAAACATATTTCACAAGAACACAGAGCATGTTAAAATCTGATTAATAGCGTTTTAGAATCCAAAACTGTGTTTCTGTAGGATTACCATTCATTTACCTATAACAGCTCATGCTGATGACCTTGGTGTGCTTGTGTTTTGATGATCAGGCGTGGCTTCATCATGGGTGTGTGGAACTCCCACACCTCAGTGGGAAACATCTTGGGCTCCCTCATTGCAGGAGTCTACGTCTCTTCAGAGTGGGGAATGTCCTTTATCGTCCCTGGACTCATCATCGCCTCCACTGGGATCCTCTGCTTCTTCTTCCTGGTTGAAAGTAAATGAAAGGAAATTAGAAACCTTAATTCTGCTTTTAAGTTGCCATAAAAGAACATTTTCTGAGTCTCATCTTTTCCTCTCTCCTGTTCAGAACCTGAGGACGTCAACTGCACTCCTCCTCAGCACCATGTGAGTCAAAACAGAAACATTTACCATCTTAATCGATCTGCCACAAGACAGGTAGAACTCATACAAGTGTGTTTGACTCAAAGGGCAACCAGGAGAGCGGTGAGACGGAACCTCTCCTGCAGAACTCGTCCCACATTGACAGAACTGTGAACGGTGCCATCACCACAGAGTCTGTGGAGGTTAATGAGGAGCACACTGAGGCCATCAGCTTCTGTGGAGCTCTCTGTATACCTGTGAGTGGAAACCATGGAAATATCATTGTTGTTTGATAATTTAAGATTGTATTTATTAAGAAAATGTGTACTTGTGTTTTAAAGACATAAAGCCACTTTGTGTTGGATTTGAAAAAAACGTACTGTGGCACCATCTGGTGTTGGTCCAGGAATGACACTGTAGCGTCAAGGTTAAATTTTGCTACAAACAAAAACTTGTGCAATGAGAACTATTTGAAAGATGTTATAATCACATACAAAGGCACACATAATAACTGAAATGGTGATTTAAAAAATAAAATGATTTTAAAATTCAAATTAAGCTATCTGAGAATTGAATCTGCCCCTCCTACACTGAGATGACATTTTTTATAATAATAATTTTATATACTATTTTAATCCCAAATTGGGAAATTCTTTTTTCCACTCACATTACACACAGGTGCGCACGCACGCACACACACACACACAGTGTAGAGGAGATGAGCGAAGGGGCTGCCACACATGCCACGGCGCCCAACGAGCAGTGCTAGGGGCTATATTTAGATTAGATATAGATGTAGTCTACAGAGAAATATAGTCATTTGTCATACTGTAATATATTGGTATATTCAACATGACTGTGTTTATTTGTTTATTTGCTCTGATCTCTGATAAAAAGGCTCCTCGACTGGCTTTCATGTGTTTTGTGTCTCTCACAGGGAGTGGTGGAGTTCTCTCTCTGTCTGCTGTTCGCAAAACTGGTCAGCTACACTTTCCTGTACTGGCTTCCACTTTACATCTCAAATGTTGGTCAGTATTAACACACATTCAGATATAGTATATATATTCAGTAATATAGATCTATCCACGTTATTTAATGTATTTTTTAGTAAATGTTGGGTCTGTTTTTCATTTTCAGCACATTTTAAGGCAAAAGAGGCAGGAGACATGTCAACCCTATTTGACGTCGGAGGAATCGTAGGTAAGTTTTGAGCCCTGACTGTTCAGTTATATCACTTGATCTGACAGGATTTTATTTTAAGGCCTCAATAATTTGAATTTTAGAGGACATGATCTGAGCGAAAGTGTTTTGTTTCCACAGGAGGCATCATGGCCGGCCTTGTGTCTGACTACACTGGTGGGAGAGCGACAACTTGCTGTGTCATGTTGCTTGGTGCTGCCCCTATGGTGAGTGTCATCCAACAAATCAAATTATTTTATGACAGCATGGTCGTCGACACATTTACAAGGTTAACCCTATAACCAGTGGCTCCCTGGCTTTGTTCCGACATTTAAAAGGAAAAGGTAGTTTTTCTGTATTTTTCTTCGAAAGATCAAAACTATCAGTTATTCCTTCTTTCTGAACATTGCAACTTCTTGACCTTGTCTGTCAGCCTCAATCTAGTGGTTCTTACTAAAAAAGGAAATCTTTAAACCTAAAAATAGATTTAACATAAGTATCATGCAGCATCACATTAGCATTGATTCAGACACCAATACTCACTTTCTTTAGTTCTGGTCTCCGCTGGTTCCCAAAGGAAATGTCTGTCTCTATAACCCCGAATTTCCACTGGATACGTGTCAGCTGCGCCACGGCTCCGATCCGGTTTTGCGC
>OMLP01044780.1:0-22325 GCA_900302685.1 Spondyliosoma cantharus
CTTAAGTGTTCCATCTGTGCTTTCCCCCCTCATTACCACACCTGGCCTCCTCCCTCCTCACCTATTCCTCGTCCCTTTGTTAGTGTGTTGTATTTAAGCCTTTGTTCCCCATTCAGCCCTTGTCCGTTCATTGCTTCTGTCTGCTCTTGCCTGGTGTTTCTGTTCCTGCCTTGTCCCCTCTCGTGTTCTTTGGTTTTTGATTCTTGCATTTTGCTTTTTTGATTTGAACTTTGTCTTCTGGTTTGCACTTTGTTTAGTGCTCTTGTTTGCTACTTTGCTTTTGTCCTTTTTTAGTCTAGTTTTGTTCTTGCTCCCTTTTTGTTTTTGTACTTCAGGTTATCTAAATAAAGCTCGCCCTTGGTTCCCCTCTACCCTGCCTTTTTGTCTTGTGAGAAACCGCATTTGGGTTCAGCTCCTATCCTCTAAGCCTTCCCCCTTTAACCCCGACCTGACAGCATGAACGGACCAGGGGCGAATGGGGAACAAAGGCTTAAATACAACACACTAATGAAGGGACAAGGAACAGGAGAGGAGGGAGGAGGCCAGCTGTGGTAATGAGGGGGGAAAGCGCAGATGGAACACTGACAAACAGAGGGAGACAAACTGCAACAGAGGAATACATAGGAGAACTTGAATGACAAGAGACACAAGAGGGCATGGGAAGTCAAAACACAAGAGTCATGACAGCAACCACTTCAACTTCTCTTTTAAGGAATCCATCAATCCAACACAGTTGTTACTGTATAAAATGTCTTCATAGGAGAAGTTCAAACTTGGGCGTAATGTCCATTTATGAATACAAGAGAAATTGGGGTTCGACTTTTTTTTAAGCTATGGTTGGCAAGCTATTTTCGAAGCACTTTTGACAGCCTTGTCTGTCTACCTGCACACACTCTTGTGCACTCACTGGGCATGACTGGCAGCTCTATTGCTAAAGCTACTAGCAAGCTAGTTGCACAAAAGTGGCAGAGAAAGTGGCACCATAATCTCCCAATGCTAACGGCTTGAGAGCGATGATTATAGTCATGTTTGTTGTTTATAATCATTCAAAGTAAAGTAAAGCTAAAAATGGATATATAGTTTTGTAGGTGTGCCTACATTTAGGTAGATAAAAAACTGTCTTGCTGTCGTTGCGGTTTAGCAGTACAATGCACTGCTTCCCTGTCAGTGCTACGAGCTATGCACGGGGAGAGCTGACAGTCGGCTGCTGCAGGTAACACAATGACTCGGGATGAGTACCTCATACAACCCCACATCAAAAGACCCAAACTGTCACTTTTTTGCTGACTTTTAACAAATTCCCTTGACTTATTCAGTTCAATTAACATGAACTATCAAACAAAAAACCCCTGTCTATGCTTATTTATTGGACCAAACGTGTATGAACTTCGCTCCAAAACTTACCGACCCCAGTTTTGAAAATATTCACACTGTGTCCTAGTAATTATGATTCTGATTAGTGCGACTACAATATGATGCAATGCAAGAGGCTCAGACTTGGAGGAAGTCAAAAACTTTCTCAGAGCAGACTCATTGCTGTGCCCTGCCTGTGCACCTCATAGGAAATGCATGGCTGTGACGTCTGACGATTCATTGGAATATTCACTCGGACTAAAAATAAAGTTCAAAGTGTCCCTGATTTAAACCTCCGCCCAACCTCCCTGTTGCTGCGCTACTTACTTGACACTTGTCTTGTGTATAGTATTGGATCCTTGAAGGTGATATCTCATGCGTATCAAGGTTTTTAAAAATAATGACAAGGTGGATAAGCGGCATAGTCAGTTATCCTCTCCAGGAATCTGTAAACAGGAGTTGCTCAAATTATCATTGCTTTCGCTCTCTTTGGGTCTGCTTTACAGCTTTGGAAACGATTCATATTTTTCAAGAGGCTGCTGTCGTTGACATTTTCCATGAATATTACGGGGCTGTCTTGCAGGTCTTTCAGTCTTATTGCACTGTCTGAAAATATGTTTATTTATCGCAGGAGGACTTGTTCTGTGTACATGTAAATTCAACACGTCCTTCAAAATGGCACGTCTGCCTTCTTCTCTTCCCCTTTCATCTTCATCGCATCCTCCTCCCTCTTCCTGCGGAGGTGTCCTTGATGATTTCCACAGCCCCTCCCCTCCTCTCGTCTGCGACTCCCGGAGTCTCTGCTGCCGACTAAACCGAGTAAATTACAGGCAAAATTTGGAGGGGCTGGTCGGCATGGGAGTCAGGATGTGGGCTCGCTTGAAGAGCCCGCACATGTAATTCATCAAAATTAACACCATTTATAGCTCTAAAGTACCGTAAGCAGTCCTAAATTGTTTGCTCTCTTCCACTGTCACACACACAAACTTTGTCCCTGTTGCAATTCGGGAGCAAAGATGGCATGATATGAGGGACTTTTTTGGAGTTAGACAGTAGTTTATGAGTTATAGTATGGCACTGATGTTATGAGACTCTCTTATGCAAAATGCCAGGTCTGGCTAATGTCAGGCAGCCTCATACATCAATGTTCCAGTGTTTACTCCCAGCTCAAATTTGAGGCTTTGCGTACATTTTTACCTCGGATGAAAGCAACATGTCATTATATTCAATATTTATTTAAGCTATGAGGAATTGGCTTTGGTGTAAATGTCATAAGGTTGCAGAAGTTTGTCACTGTTTGTTCCTCCACATTTTCAACATCACAACTTCCCCGGCTGTTGCCTAGTGATGTAGTGTTGGTGTAACTTTCAATCAGCTCCTGTCAATCGCGCACCCTCCTCACACCATTAACATTTTTATTTGACACGCACACAGACTAGTGCATCTGTCATGTTGATGCAACCTTTCCGGAGCCAAGTCCCGCACATTCATCCATTTCAAGTACCTCCTGAGAAAATAAGAAAACCGGCACTTCTCTCTCACTCAAAGCACGACTGGAAAATCCAAGTGTCATCTCGCTCTATTCATAGCGATAATGGCATTTTCCAATATACACTTTCCACAAGGCTGTATTCTGGATCGATAGCAGTCAAAGGTCTGAAAATGTCACTAGACTCTGTTCCTGCAGAGTGTAGTCTTTGGAGCAGAGGGTAATTTAAAAGAGTGGTTAACTCTAACCCACGTAGCTTGAAGTATTGAAACCATTATTGGGTTTTTAGCTACGGTGGCATGGCTCTAGGGACTGTGGTGTCAGTCTGCTGGTGGATCACTTTGGTCCAGACTAAAATATCTCAGTAGCTATTGGATGGATTTCCATGAAATCTTACTCAAACATCCACGTCTCCCTCAGGGTGAGCTCTAACAACTTTTCATCTGGCGCCATTATCATGACAAAATCTTAGTTTGTCAAATATTTTGGCTTATGACTTGAAACCTTTTAAACTAATGACCTTATCTTTGTGGACAGTGTACTTTGTGTTTACTGCAGATTAGCAAAGGTAAGTACATGAACAACTTGTTGAATGTGGTAACAACAAGCAACAAAACGTGTCGACCTATACCGAGCGTATGGTAACCTGTTGTGCCAGATGGTTTGTTAAAGGGGCTCTCTGTAAAAATGTGTAGCAATTTACATGTATTAATCACTTTTTTTAAACAGCCGTGTGTTGCAAATAAAAAAAAAGGGAGGAACTATGCTTTCCTTTGTGAAAGACTCTCCATGACAGCCTCTCTCCACTCCGCTAACAGAGAGCAACAGTAGCCAACACTAAACAGAAACGGTCCAACAATCCAACTCAACACAGAAGTTCCACTGAGCCCCTTTAACACGGAAGCATTTTGAGAGGCCTACTAGGAACTGCCCTTGCTTGGATCTGCTAGGAACTTTAAAAAAAAAATACTGGTGATTGGATGAACCATCTGTCTATCACCATCTATCATAGGCTAGCTTCAATCAGATTAACATTATTAGAGCACCACCAGCAGCTAAATCAAACTCTTACCAAAGCCATGCGGGAGAAGAGAGAAAATATCTTTCCCATCAAGAAAAACCTTCAGTGGCATTCTTTGATTATCTTCAGCATCAGCACTAACCTTATCTTCCTCTTGAGGAGCCGCCATTGTTCGCCTCCTCTCTCTGCTTGTCACATATCCTGCCAGGCGACAAGCCTGTCGAATTGGTTGAACCACCTTTGAGCAAACTACTGGCAGCTACCAGCTCACATAATCTCACAAACCCAGCAGCCTTGCAGGGTAATTCATCAGGTAAAAGGTGAGAAATGTTTTAATTCATTCCCATGCACGCTATTCAGAGTCATCACAGTCCACAGCTCTTCTCTCAGCACCACACTGGACTCATCCTCTCCTCTTGCACCCAGCACTGGCAGTCACTAGGTGTGGCACGTGGGGGAGGCAGGAGGATGCCATTCGCCACAGGAGTGGGAGATCAGTTGGAGTGTGTTTCTACTATTAAGTTGATGCTCTCGCTTGGAAACTTTCTCTCAATTGGAACCATTAAAAACACGAAAAAGTGGTGCACGATATTGTTAGCACCGTAGCTTGAAAGCCATCCAAATATTTTAATGAGGATTTCTCTATTCAATCAAATTCAGTGACATTGTGAAGTGCTTAACTTTCTGTTCAGGGTATAATAAAGAACATGGCGTCAGTCAGTCAGGATTTATTTTTGAAGCGCTGTTTACAAAACCGCACTCACAGAACACTTTTCGGATGACAAAGAAACACAAATTTCACCATTCCCCTCCTCCTTTCACATTTACCAACCAAATAAGCTGCTGCTGTCTCTCACCGGGGGAGCTGCACAGTGGGGAGTCAGACACAGAGCCAGACCATCACTATTTTCTCCCCACCCAGCACTGTTCTTTTCCCTTCGTTTTGAACTTAAACCACTGTGACTTAAATTAAAACTTACATTTATTTTATTTCTTACAAGAAACAAAAAGCCAATCATGAATCCAGTCTTTTCTACTGCTTTAGACTTTTTCTACTCCCCCTTGGCACTTTTGCTCGCTCGCTATCATGTCGAATTCCAAAATATGCGCTCAGAAATATAGAGAGGTATTGTGACTTCAAGGGTCGGTTGAAGTCCTGTATATGGACAGGGATTCAAGGGAATACTTTCTTTACTGCAAGGCAGACCTCAATGCCAACTTGAGTGACATCAAAAAGCACATGTCCACTCAAAAGCACATTCAGAGGTCCAAGACGAACACTTGTGCAAAGCAATCCACATTGCCATTATTGAACAAGAACATTGATTCCTCCAAGCAGGCTGAGGCAATAATGGCCATGGCTATGGCTGAGCACTGCTCGGTCCTGACGTGTGACCACATCGGATTTGCAAATTCTGCAACACATTTCTGTATGCAGCGCGATAAGTGTATGGAAATGATGAACGGTGTGTTGGCACCACCAAAAAATATCACTTCTAACTCCACTGATATGTGTTTGTCAAGGTACCTTGTTTTTGTGCTCCGGTATTTAAATAAATAGAAGGAAAAACTTCTCCACATTTCAGAGCTGATTGACTTTGAGGGTGATGACGCCAGATCAGTAGCCAGAGTTGTTTTGACTTTCTTTGAGAAAAGAATGCCCTCAAAGAAAGAGAACCTCTTGGCCATTGGCTCAGATGGTGGGTGTGAATTGGCAAGAAGAGTGGCCTGAAATCTGGTACTCATCCCCTGCTGGTCACTCTTTACTAGGTTGCGGGTTACATCAACACACACATGGTCTGATTTCCTTCAAGACCATCTTCCCTCAGCATGTTGGTGAGGAATGCAAGAGTCAGTTCTACAAGAACTGGTACGAGTCCAAGAAGAAGGCTTCCACCAAATTCTTTCACCAAAGTCCTTTTTTTCTCTCCACCCCGCCTCCTTGCATGTTAGTGCGGTGTTCACAAAGACGGTCAACTGTCTGGTGCTGAGTTTATTTTCTTTTTCAGAGGTCCTTCATCGATTTCTCTGGGAGGAAGGTTCACCTGAGACTCAACTTTGTAAGGAACTCTGTCTCTCTGAGACACTGTGTAATTTCTGTCTTTTGTTTCCTATCTTTTATTGTTGGTTTTGATTGAAGGGTGTTTTTGTGTGTGTGTGCGTGTGTGCGTAAATTATTTGTAATAGCCTGCAGAAACTGTGAAAAAAAACATCCTGTTTTTGAAAAACATTGTCTCAAAAAGAAAAGTTTCAATCGAGAAATGTTATCAAATCGTGACCTTAAACCAAAAGTCCTAATTAAATTGTGGATTTCTTAACTTAACAAGGTTATTGTTTTTTTTATTTCTGCTCTCACTGAGTTACAGCCTGAAGGGGAGCAAACTGAGGTCAGTCTGTAACATAGTTGGCCAAAATCAATGTTCTCAAGGAACACTGAAGGGCACCACATTCCCAAGCCATACATTGGCTACATATTTGAGGCCAAGGTAGCAGAACTAAGCCTCTCCTCTGAAAAAGAGAGCATACCCTTAGTAAATGAGTCGAAGGCAGGGGTCCCTGATTACATGGAGACATTGCAGCATATGTCTCTCTCTTGAACACTGAGGCAAACAAGAGCTTGGCAGACATGTCCAAAATTGCCAGCCTTTTTGGGATACTGCCCTTCCACCATCGTCAAAGTCATCCAACAGTGGAGGAACATCCACCTGCTTAAGTGGGACGAAACATCCAACACAATGGCATCCTGGAATGAGCTTAAGAGGTACAGGGATGCAGCTGGCCTCGACCCAGCTACTGCTGCAGTCTCCGTCCTCTCCCTCACACACACTGAAATGCTGAAGTAGAGAGGCTGTAAAGAGGATCCCTGAACTGTATTTCCTTGTGGACCCTCAGGTCGACCCTATTTATTAGATATGGCCTGAGGGGTGTTCTACAGTTTGTATAATATGTAAATACTATATTTGATGTTATAAATATTCAATAAGTTTGCTCGTCCCCTTCTTTTGGTACGTTTCCTTTTGAGGAGTTTAGGATTATTTGTTTTGTTTTTCCCTCCCTCACCACAACTGACACCTGCACAATGATGTCTTCAATATTCAAAGTTGGAATACGACGTCATCTGGCAACTTTTAGGGACTTTTGGCACGCAAGCTACTTTCACCAGGAAAGAGTTGGCGACATGGCCCAGAGCGACCAGCATGTTGACTTCTGACTCTTCTTATCTATTCATCCAACGTGTACAGCATACATGTTCTGTCATCTTGAGGGAAAGGTCCGGTACAGTGGCCCTGAAGGTCAAAACAAAACAACATTTCAGAAAATGTGTGAAATGTCATTGTTTGCCTGAGATGTTGTGTTTTCTGTCATATTGTCGTGTTTTAACCTTCAGGGCCACCATAATTAGGGCTGTCTCCTGGGGTTAGAGTAGGTGGTTATGGTTTCTACTTAGAATTGTTGGTCTGTTTAATAGAATAGAGTAGAATAGAATAGAATAGATGTTTATTGTCATTGTTTCAGAAACAACGTAACACAGATAGCAGCTCTTCGTTTTTGACAATATAAATACCAATATAAGCATCAAGATGGTGGATGCAAATATAAATGCAAACTATCATAGTTAATTAATATGAAAATAAAGAATTCTGCCCTTTAGGACTATTTGAGTGTACATAATGCAACACCTTTTTGTCCCTGTCTCTTGTGAATAAACGAATGGCAACAGGCAATAGCTCCAATAAAAGCGACATAAGCTGGATAATGAAAAGGGAGGTGCTTGTGCATTTCCCTGGCTAGAAAAATGAGAGAAACATTTGGTCTTCACGGGAGGATTGTCTTTAGCAGACGACACAGTGATAGTGGTGGTGATTGAGTGGCCGATCTATTACAGATTTATTATCACATAACTTGCCCTTGTCATGAACAATAGCAGCCTTTCTGAGGAAATATTAACGTACGCCAAGTGATGAATCATTTCTTTGTGAATCCACAAAAAATCTGCTAATTCATCCGGCTGCCCTGCTGTTGTTAACGTGTTGTCTAAAAGAAACAACATGAAAACACGAGGGCCACATGTTATCCACTTCTTCCTGACATTTCTTGTTACTCTCTACTGTAAAGTGGTGTTTTGAGCTAGATGCCAACAACAGCATGCTAGCATGCTCACAATGACAACGGCAACGCATTCATGGCAGAGACGTTGTAAGAGAGGAGAAGGAGAATTCCCAGAGAGATGAAGACTACTCTATCCTGGCCCCCAAAAAACAAATCGGCTGCATGTCACATTCAACATTTAGCATGTTAATATGCTAAAATTTGCAAAAAAACAGTATAACTGGGGCTAATGGGAATGTCTTTACAGGTGGGAAAAAGGACGGGTCATGCCTCCCTAGAGAAAGATTCTGGCTATAAAAGCACAAATTTAGTGGCCTCTGACACATTCTTGTCACTACGCCATCATATGCATTAAACATGTCATATATTTTAATGAGTTTGCCTACCTGAACATAAACATTATTATTATTATTGTAAAGAAATATTAGGGGTTGAGATTCTTTAGGCAGGCCGCTGTAATAGTCTGCCAAAAAAAGGGCTGGATTAGTTCAAATCCTGGGCACAGAGCACATTGAATCTTGCAGAGTCATATGGATGATTGCAAAAGAGATCAGTCTTTATTTGATATATATGCCATTCATAAATCATTTTAATTACAAGCCAATTTTTCCAAATATGGAAATGCCTAAACAAGGATATTAGCCAAACCAAAGCGAATGGGACACAAACACCATCATCATCAATAATCACTGCATCTATAATCACATCAATGTCACGCCTGGTTACACTTTAAACTGCAAACACTTCTTTGGCCACAATAGCACTTGATTACTCAACAAATCTAGGCTTCACAAAAACATACATTTGCCATTACCTCAGACATAAAGTTATCTTATTAAGAATATTAATCTGGGAGAAAGATTCTTTGGTTTCATTGGTCATGTGTTGGACTTCACTTAACTTCCACAAGCAGATGGCCTCAATGTCCTGCCCTTCTTGTCCGGTTTTAAAGCTTTGTAATTCCCCATACAGTTAAGGTGCTCCACCAAAGCGTTGCCATCATAAAAAAGCCTTTTATTGTGTAGCCCTTGATCGCAAATGTGGTCTGTACAGGCTAAAATTCTCTAAAAGGAAAAGGCAGCATTTGCTTTCAGACACTGTTCGATCTCTGTGAGCCCTGTGAATTGTGAACCAGATTCATTAACCACTCCAGGAAAAGTTGTCTGGGCCAACTGTTAGGTTGTCTCAGAACACCCTAAGGTGACATCCTGAGGTAAAGATAGTGTGACATAATGGTTTTAGCACTGTTTCTCTCTGTCATCAGAGTCATGGGTGCCAAATTCTAACTTGTATTATTTACTATTAAGAGCCCTCAAAAGGAACAGGGTTGGGTACACCTCTGAAACAAACTGATTCAGTCCTTCATAAGTTTTATAAGTGCTCAACGATAAGAGGTACAGAATGCAGAGTTGCGGAGAGAAGTGTTGGTTCAGCAGGCTTCCTCAGCAAAGTGTATTAATCAGAGGTTCATACACACAGCGGCAGGCTACGCAGAGACATTTACTGTGCGAGCAAAGTTACGACCTAGCTTTATAAAAACATATAATCAGAAACTCAACCCTAATGCAGTCTTATTGGCCCAACAAACCCTCTTTCATAGCCACTGATCAGAGGTCTATGAGGACAATGATATTTATGTCCTTGTTAAGATGTCCTGACTGAAGAGCAGACCAGGATATCCAATACATCTCTCCACTCAATATGTTGCACACGTCTGCTCTTTTATTCTTTCATTTGCCATCCCAGTTTGGCTGTAATTCAATAAAATACGTTTATTGGTTGAAAGGATGTCTTAAGAAAAGTATTTCAGAATCTTCTTGCTTGATTTACATCATGATAGACTACTTTTCAGTTTTCCTTTCCTCTACAATGTCCATGCACATTGTGTTTGTAGCTACAGCACTCAGTCAGTGCATGAGAAAGGTCTGGCTGCACCAATTCTCATTTTGGTGTGGGGGGAAAACACTCTGGCCTGTTTGCATGTCTTTAATCCAATCACAATCATGTTGGACAACTCAGAATGCAGCGATGGTGCCCCTGCAAAATAGTGTGCGGGGAAACTTGGTTTGCACGTTGGCATTAAAATGGGTAAATCCCAGTAAAAGAAGGAGATAACAGCTGCTAGCTTGTTTACATGAATGCCGTTAGGGAAGAGGTTAGTGTTAGAGTAACTTACCAGTTTCAATGTGTAGGTTGATAGCTTGGAGGTTGTTATAGTTTTATGCAGTGTTTGGGGTTTGAAAACAGTACACACAGACAGCAAAAGGAAGAGGTGGAACAGGCGCCCAATGACATAATTAATACCTACCTTCTACTTTCTGTATGTGTGACAAGTGTGGGCTGAACAGGAACATATTTTCATTCTGACCTCAAGCACACTGTTGTATGCTTAGCTTCTCACCACATTGCTTGCAAGTTGATCATGTGAGCACCTCATTTTATGGAGGCTATAGATCCGGCCAGTAATTGTCAAAATAAATTGTCCAAGTGTTGGACCATTAGCCATCAATATCCTCAAACCTGCCACAGGCAAGACGAAAACTGTGCTGAACTTTTACATCCAGATATGACCATATTTACAGTATATAGCAAGGCCATGCAAGAGGGGGAAAACGGCATGATAGTATCAAACAAATACCATAAAATGCGGCATTTGGGCTTGCCTGCGCCATTCTGCTCCACCCAAAAAGAAGAAAATGGCAGATGCTTGTGTTGCTTTTGGATTTTCTAAAGACAGAAATGACCAAAAAAACAAGAGACAGGGAATATTTTACAGTCAAGTCTCAGTTTATTGTAGCCCGATATCGCAGAGCCAGCTTCAAAGGGCTGTTCATAAAAATACATTTAGTATACATTGGCTAAACGCACAAAAGTTTAAAAGGCATTACAAACAGAATATGTGTTACTTATCTTATTTACATTAATATGCTAAAACATTAGCAAAATATAAAAAATGTACAGATGTCTGCACATAGGAGAACACATATATACTGTATACAGTCAGACAAGGAGTCATTGGGGTTCTATATAGAACTTTAAGTTAAAGTTGGATAGCAGTATTTAGAGGCGACTAATTGAGGTTGAATGCTGGTGAGAAAAGATGTGTTTTTAAGTTTACCTCCAAAAGAGGCAAAGACGACTCCAAAGAAGAGGGGTTTGGTACTGATGTTTTATTTATTTCTGAAAGACTTGGGAGACCAGCATTTTGAGAACACACAGCCCCGGCAGGTATATGACGAGTAATGAGAGTTGATAGGTACGATGGTGCAAGTCCGTGTAATATTTTGTAAGTTAAAAGTAAATTATTGAAGTCTGATTAAGCATGTACAGGGAGCCAGCGTAGTGAAATAAGGACAGGGGTGATATAATATTTTTTTTGTTTAGTATTCTAGCAGCAGTGTTTTGCACAAAGTCTGTAAGCAGTTGATCTCAGTTAAAGAGAGAAAAGTGCATTGCAGAGAAGAAGTTGTTGTTGATTTCTCAGTATGATGTTTCACTTTACTCGAAGGCCACACAGAGAGTCACTAATGATTAAGTAATTAGTATTTAAGGAGTCATGACTAGTTGCTGAATATTAACATAGAATTTTTAGGATTTCTCATTCAGGCTATGGCAAATTATCCACTGGAGCCTCACCAAGAGAACGGTAAAAAAAAAAAACATTATTATTTGTTAAATCGAAGCAGAACTGGTCCCTCTAGTTCCTCATAAAGGTTTGCGTAAATTTCCCACACCTGCTCAAAATGTAATATCTAAATAATAAGAGAATATGAATCGAAAGCCCCCTCACGTTAAGATTCTTATTGATTATTCAGTTGTTTTCCCCTGTGTAATTGGCTCACACCAGTTTGTTTAATTTAATATTGAAACCTCATCTCAACTCTCTTCACTCCTGTTGCTCTCTCTGTCTTTCCCATCCACTCAGTCTCACTCGTATTCATTCCCTTCATATTTATTCTCTTTGTTTCTTCTCTCGCTGTGTGACTCCCCCGCCGCTGCACACCACCCTCACCCCTTCTCCTCCTCCTCCTCCCCTACGCACTTTCGATGTAATTGAACTCTCATCAGCACTCACTTCAGTTCATTGTTATTAAATAATTCACATATTCATAATGGGCGGCATCCTTCCCTCGTTTCCATTACGTCTCCACTGACTCTTTTCTCAAGGGAAGAGAGGAAAAAAACAAACAAAAGCAGCTATTTAAAATGTTTACGTTTCGACAAATCGAGCACACCGGACCCTTTTATGCATTGTTTAGCGGAGCCCTCAGGCCACTACAGTATCACTTAGCTCTGTGAAGATTTACTGGTAATAATTGCTGTCATGCGGAGCAGGATCAAATAACAAATAGCTCCACAGCAGCAGAATAGCGTCTCGAATCAACATCACAGAAAAATGTCATCACCCGTTTCAGATTTACAAAAAAAAAGACAAGATCCTAGCCTAACTGAACATCACCAAACCTATTATCAAAACAAACACATAAACACTCGCAGAATAAAATTTAACTCAGCAGAAGTCGCATATGAATTTAATCTACTTCTCAGTCTTGCCTTTATCCCTCTCGCCCCCTTTTATTCTCATGACGCCTATTATTTAACACATGCAAGTCTGTCATTACACAGTCATATCAGCAAGGATACATTGCAGGGCTTTATTAAATTTCCCTCCACACTCTGCTCAGGTGCATTTCCCATACAAATTGGAATCTGCTGTAATGGAATACCATTCAATTAGGATGAATAATTGCCTCCCGCTCTCCAGCAGAAGAATGGCTTTTAATGGCAAATGATGTGTATGAATTTTTTTTGTGTGAAGACATATGACTTACTTGCCAAACGTTTTTCCCCCCATTTGGACCATTCATTGATTTTCTATTCGCACAACAATAGCTTATTTCACAGCCCAAAAAGTAGGAATAAGCTGACTTTATGAGACTAAAACAAATATGTGATGAATACAAAACAGATGGAAAAGAGGGCATTTCAGTGTAGGTAGAGAGTTTCTGATGTGCTGGTGTGGGCGCACGTCATTAGTGTAAAACAGTTTTCAGGTTTACCTAACTTGTGGACATTGTTGGAAGGTGACGTGAAACAAAGCACAATTGTTTGTTTTTGTGGCACATGGTTGCCATTTGCCCGAAATCACTCATCAAAGATAGTCTCTCAAAGGATAGAGTTCATGGGGTTATAATCAAGTTCAGGTCAGTGCACTGGAAATCATTCCAATGGGCAGAGGTACCCAAATCGGCAGGCAAAAAGGTAAGTAACGAGGAGGAGCAAAGGAAAGAAGATCTGGAACAGAAGGAAAAAAGGAGGGACGACAATGAGACCCAGTTGTAACACATTCGGGCCAGGAGATCACACAGGCTGGAAACTTGACAGGAAGTAAATCTGAAACTGAAGTAAGTGACCAAAATAAAAGAAGGAACACTGGAGAACTGTGGGCGTGTGGAGCATCTTTTGGTGCAGTCTTAACTTTAAAGATCTTTTACATGCAAAAGAACATTTATGAAACACTGCATAATAGGTTATAATAGGTCTGAGATATAGGTCGGCCACACATTTTCAGCAGCCTATTTAATAACACTTTATAGTTTTGGTGATGACAACTTTTAAATGAATACAAATGAATGCATAAAAACAAAAGCAGTGTTTATTTTATTTCACTTTTGAAATAATAAAAGTCATATATATCATATATTTGACCCAGGCACGTCACAAAGTGCAGAAATAGAATAAAAACAGCTATCAATTCACAGAACCATTACAGATCATGGTACCAATAACCACGTACACACAAAACACTAAATGTGGCTGACCTTTTTTGGCATATAGATTAATGTATGCTGTGCTACTTTGGACGTTGCCCCTGGGCTGGATGTTGCCTGTGACCGCCAGTTAGAATAGGTCTGGTGCAGACTTTAGCTTTAGCGCTTAAAGAAAAAGATTCTACATGTAGTGGTTTTGAATTTCACGGGCCATGGCAAGAGTTTACATTTGATATGAGCAAAAGCTTGCCAGTAGAAAGGCTGTGAAAGTGTATTCTGCAAAACTTTGTCATGAGAGGTCACTAGCTCTGAATTATTTTCTCTGATTTACTGCTGACAGTTCAGCTCTGTTCTTTGTCTTTGAAGGGCAGAGTAGAACAGCAGATTAATTTTTTTGATGAATGCCATTCATGAAGTCAAATCCCATTCTGCTGCAGTATTTATTTGCCAGCATGTAAAATGTATTTCTTCATTATTAATACACCTGCTTGACATTTCTGTGTTACCGCTTTGCTGTCATATGATTGCGTTCAACTGTGGAGAAAAGGGCAGAAAGGTCACACTGACAGACCGAGAAATGAAACTGATATTGTCAAGTGCATGTTTTGTGTGAACAAGAGGGGGAAGTGTAATGTTGACACTTGCTTGGCCCCTATAATTGGAAAAAAACAAGTGTGCTAAATGGAAAAATGAATCAGAATGTGTTGAAACGATTTATGGGAGGATTAGTGTTCTATTGTAAGAATCCGCGATGGTCTTTTACCATCACTTGGTGAAAATTAAAGCTCTCTCTGCCTGTAATATGTCCGCACCACAGTTACTATATTGTAAGAAGGCATTCAATTTACTTATGAAGCATATTCTGCTTTACAATTTGGTTTACATGTATTGAAATACTATATATTAAGTTTCCTGAAGACTTTATTTCAATCTCAAAATAACAATTTTGCATGATTCTATAGCATTTGGGACTCCATATTGTTGCCACAAAAACCTTGCTTTCACAAGTTAGTAGTATATCTTCACTGTGGATCTGTCTATGTGACACAGAATAGCAGTCAATTTGTCACAGATTCCATCCCATTGTGCTCGTAGCGAAATTGGAAAAGCCAAGGTTGACAGCAAATTGATTACTAGTCTCATGAGATGAGTTTACCATGATTGACCCTATATGGTTGTGTGACGCCAGATAATGCAAAGATAAGACAAACCCAACATTTTCTGACAGTTGACAGAAACATAGAGAAACAGCAACAATGGCTTTTAAACAAAGTTGCCAACATTCTGTGTATCCTCACAGTTCTGAAAGACTTGTATTAAAGGGTAACTCCACCAATTTACACATTAAAGTGAGTTTACAGGTCTTGAGGAGTACTAATGGAAAACATAGCATAAAGACTTTTGGGTAACATATAGGCCAGGTTTAGAAAAGGAAGAAGTATATTATAGAGTCCAAAAGTGTTAAACATCCATTAAACATGTAGCGACATTAGCATTCATTTGGAGTCATGTTTGTATCTACATAATGAACATGAGTCCGATAGTGACTCTCTTTTTAGCTCCAAAATTGGTCTCCACCAACTTCTCAGAAAAAATATTTGGCTCTTTAGCTGCTAAATGCTTCACAAAGTTCAGCAGCTGGTCTCTAATGTTGTGCGTCTGTCACTTGGTGTTGGGCAGGTATTGACTCAACAGTGGAGGTTTTACATTATTAGGTTACATTACCCACAATGCACCCTACATCATTGGAGGCAGTTTATCAGATTACATGCAGCAACAAAAGGCTTTATACTACTTTTTTCACAGTAAATACAATATAAGTCCTGTAAACACAAGTTAATGTGGAAAAATGGTAGATTTGCCCTTTAACAACTACAACTCCTCCCAATAACCTAACTGCCAACAGTCCTCTACAAGCAAAAAGGGTATTTGGGAGAAAGAAAAGCAAAAGGAGCAGACCTGATGACAAAGTGAATACACAGTTTGTTCAGGGTAGCTCACTTGCATACCAAAACTAATGTTGTTTATCAAGAATAAAACATAATTGATTCACCTCAGGGATCAAGGAGGAGCCATGCTAAAAAACTAAGCAACGCTTCTAAAACAACACAACCGAGACCAACAAGTGTCATCAGGGGAGCATCCGCCTGGGATCAAAGTCTTGCAGCTGACCAACTGGCTCTGACAAACACTTTCTCATTCACACATCTCCGTCTTTCTGCATCTCCAACTTTATCTCGCCGTCTATTCAGAGGTCTCGCTGTGAGTGCAACCTCTAATCTCTTCATCTCCTATTCTTCACCGGTGGAACAATGCATCCTGACAGTCAACATGACTCTGTCCTCCCAGGGGCATAAACAGCTGTGACTGGTAACCTGATTAAGAGGTCCGAGATAGCATCACATGTGGAGATTGAAGGTGAGAGAGAGAGAGAGGGAGACAGAAAGAAATTGGAACAATAGAAACAGATAACAACCAGAATGATAAATGACCAGCACCAGCATCTGCTTTTGGTCCCTAAGTCCTTGGGAACACCAGATTGACATTGACTCTTGGTGCACATGCATAAAAGTACACATGTAGGTATTGACGAACATGACGAAGGATCTTGAACAGAACATTTCAAAATGGAACTTTTCAGTGTCCTTTTTTCTTTTGTGCCCTCCACCATGACTGACTCAATTAATATTCTCATTCAGCTGTGACAAAAATGCCTTCGCAATGGACATTTTACAAGATGAGTTGGCCTGAAATTGCTGTCACACAAGGTTTTGGAGAAGTTATGCGACCAATTTAGGCTGATTGTAGTATAACTACAGGTTTTGACCTTTGAGCGTGTGTGTTTTCAACATCACTATTACAACACTGTGGTAAAGTACATAACTTTAAGGTCAAAACACTTTTTCCAGTCTTCCAGTGGTACTCATTGTTTCATCTTCTTTCTTGCTGCTTCGCTGTCTGTCTTTATAGCTCCCACAGAGATTTAGCACAACCCCCCTCACCCTGCTTTTCATCCTTTTTCTGTTCCAGGCTTTATTAGGTTTTCGAGTGTTTATTAGTAAAAAGCGTCAGAGGATAGAGACCTTGAGAGGAGGCGGAGGTGGTAGACCAGTGAGAATGAAAAAGATAAATCCTCTTCAGTTCAGAGCTATGAGCTTCTGTGCAGTCGGTATGATGTTTTAATTACTGAGAAGACAAATCATAACATTGTGATAGCCAGCATCACATATCCATTAATATACAGAACAGATTTCATGGCAGTTTTTGGCCCTTGTTTGATGTTGTCAGGGACATTTGACTGCTGCCAACCTTGTCATCAGACCCATGTAAGTATCAATGCAAGAGTCTATCACAGCTCCAGGGCCTGCAGTGAGTTTTCCCCTACTCCTTGGTTTGGAGCCATTTGATTTTTAATTGAGGCAATTTTATATGAAGCGCTAAATGAGACAAGGCCTGTGTTGCCAAGTGTTAAAAAACTCTACACAAAGCAATCAGCTCAATTATTAACATCTGAGCACCAACAAGGCTAGAATCAATATTTAGTTGATCAATATACCTTACTGTAGCTCAGAACTCTAGGCATCAAAGAAACACTCCCTTGCCAATACAAAGAGGAACATACAAGAAAGATATTCCTCATAGATAAAGAAATAAGAAAAAATGAAAGGAATACTAACAGGAGTTAAAGAAGTGTTCTGAATTGACAGACTTCATGAAAAAGTCCTAACACAAAGAGTATGAGGCCATTCTCTGAACCTTTGCTGTCTGAGTCTCAACCAATATTCAGCTCTTAATGTCCCAGCTGGTGTTTTGGGGCTTTAACATTATCTGACACGTCAACTATGTGAAAAAGGCTCATATTTTTGAAAAGTCTTGCAACCGTGGAGTCGACAAGCGAGTCTGGATTAGAGCCAGACTCTCTGGAGAATAAACACCTGCAGTCACTTGGATTGCGCTCTGGTTCAGAACCATTAATAGACAGGAGGAGGGCTCATGGATTTATCTAGACTCCTGAGATAGATAGATAGATAGATAGATAGATAGATAGATAGATAGATAGATAGATAGATAGATATTATAACAGTTTTAGGATGAGTGTGTGTTTAACATTCCTCAATTGTGGTAATCCCCAAGGCCCCATCGCGGATCCAATAATGATTTTCTCTTTCTGTGCCTCTCCATGGATTTAATACAATCTCTGTCACACTTATGCTGATGACACACAGCTTTACTTTTACATTCTACCAACGCTGATGTCTAGTAGACATTAAGTTGTGGGTGTCACAAAACTTCCCCACTATTAATGAACGTAAAAAGTCATCATGTTTTGACTTCTACAAGCTGCATGCAACAGTATTCATTCCCTGAGTTGTCTTGCAAGTAATCTAAAGCCCTCTACTTAATCTTGCTTATTTTTTCAAGATTATCAATTTATTTTATCAACAAATTATTGTTAACAAAAAGCCAACTGCTTCAAAGTTCACAAGATGGACATCAGACGAACAAATGAAAAAACATCACACATGCTTATTGTGTTTCTAAACTTTTTTCTGCTCAAAACTGCTCTCCATGCCAAGGTCCACAGTCAGAATCAACTGGCTGTGTTGTCCTGGAGTGGCCCTTGGTGCATAACTCACTTTTATTCAAAGGCCTTGGTGCTATTAAATACTCTGTAAACGTCATTCACACAATATTGTATTCATTTGAGCTTACTTGTATTAGCACTGTTCTAATAAGTTTTGTTAATATATCTTTGTTACTTTCCTGGTACAATTCTTTTCCTGGTGGTGCATATTTTAGTTTCTTTTATTGAAGAAATTTCTCCAGAAGAACTAGGGCTACCATGATTAGAGCTAGTCTGTTTGTTAATAGTACCAACCACTATTCCTTGGTTTTTACAACCAACTCACACCTTGGGAATTAACTGTTGCTTCATGTCCTTCTATTCAGGAAAAAAAAAACAGCAAAGCCATGCCAGAATTTTGCTGGCACAGAATACCACCATGTACAACACATTCCAAAATCAGTCCTCTGAAGTGAATCATGATTTTTCACTTCAGTTGTGGAAGGGATTTTAACACTTTTATAATTTGCTTGATAGAAAGCCCAATAGTTCCATGCCAACCAAAGGTAATTTATGAATTAGCCTAAGCTAATTATTTTGTCGTGTTTGCAGGTGATCTCCCTGGGTGGTTTTGTCCAAACCCACATTTTTGGCAATTGTTTGGCTTCATCTTTGTTTTCTGTTTGACAGTTAAGCTTTGGCTTCCCAGTCTTCTTGTTAGCCAACAGGATCCTGTGATGGGCAGAATCAGGCTATGGTGGTTGTCCTGTGTTGTGGTATACTGAGTCTGGAGACAGTAAAATCTACAGTGAGGGCTTGGGGCTTGTGGTACTGCTTCTCTGCATGCAACCATGTTAGTTGGTCAATTACTGTCAGTTACTCACAGTTGCAGTGTGCTGATTTGGCCACACTGTAGCAAGAATCAGTTGTGGAGCAAGATCACGCCAGGTCCGGAGTCAGGCCTTCCTACTCGGCCCTTTTTCCAAAACCATATAATTCCCCTTTTACAGACAGGCGTTCTGTGGCCTGTTCCTATCAATTATAATATGCAACCATTCTGCAGGAATTGATTAAAAAAAATATCACAAAAGTAGCAAAGGTTGCAGACTGTAATTTTCCAGCAAAGTTGGACACTGCTGCGGGTGTGACATACATAAATACATACATTTAAAAAAAAAAAAATGCATTGCCAAGGCAAGAAAGTATTGAACAGCCAAAATAGCTGCCGCCCACAAACACACAAAGCGATGAGCTGGCACTTGAGCAGTCACTTGATTTATGACTTTGTCTTATGGGTTGTTATCATCAGTACTCATCGACTTGAGACCAATTTTTTTTGTGGTCCTATAATAGTTCTTAATTTTATGAATGCTTGGAGAATGAACACTGAACCCAGAGCTCAGCACTGGATGATCCTCTATGAGCATTTTAGCCAGAACTCACGTGTATCCATTGGCTATGGAAATACTAATATTTGAAGGAGCGATGCATGAGGGATTAATGAAGTACCTCCACTGCAGTCATCCTCAATTTCATTGCATCCTTGTAGATTTCGCAAAATGCTAATTGTCAGGTCGGGGGTAAATGGGAGACTATAGGGGATGGGAGCTGGACCCAAATGCAGGACTCAGGACAATGAGGTGGAAAATAAAAGGCGAGTTTTATTAAAGAAAAGCTGATGACACCATCAAAAGGGGTACAAGACCAAGGCTAGACTAATGGAAACAAAAACAAAGTAGCAAAGAAAAGATCGCTACAAAGTACTAAACAAAAATGCAAAGTTCAAATCAAAGAAGCAAAATGCGAGAAACCAAGATCAAGAAACAGAAACCTAAGACACGAGGAAGAGCAAGGCATGGCAGGAACACAAACACTTAACCAGGGACGACGACGACGACGACGACGACGACGACGACGACGACGACGACGACGACGACAACATGACCAGAGCCAACGGGGACATGAACCAGAATGACAAAGACAATGACCGGACAAGGAGTGCAGGGCAGACACAGACTAAATACACAGACACTAATGACAAGACGAGGTACAGGTGAGGAGAGGGAAGGGAGGAGGCCAGGTGAGGTAACGAGGAGGGAAAAAGCACAGAGGAGAACACTGGCAGACAGAGGGAGACAAACACAGAGACACTGACAGGACACAAGAGGGCATGGAAATCAAAACACAAGACACGAGGCATAATAGACAGAATACAAGCATGACAGAGACAAACACCGAGACACTGACAAGACACAAGAGGCATGGAAATCAAAAGTTAAGACACAAGACATAATACACAGAAAACAGGCATGATACTAATGAAGTAAAACATACCTGATCCCTGAGCCTGGGTTTGGCCCCTGACACTTAATCTTTGGCAGAAATGCCAAAATGCCTAAGTCTTTCCCTCACGTTCACCTCTTGGTGGTCACAGTTGTACACAGAGCTATCAGAGCTTACTTACCAGCTGGATGCCACTGCCACAAATTGGGATATAACCTACCGAATGTGTAGTCAAGTATCTGCATTTTTTTCCCAGCTCTCTCCCTTTTTAAAATGGCCAGCTGCTTTCACTTTCACATGCCTTTTCCATCTTCTGCCTGGCCACCCAAAGGAGTACATTTCACAGTGTTGAGGTGAAGAGGTTTGAGGTGTAAGCATGAGCAAGACCATCATAATAATTGTATATGTGAGTTGTAAAAGTCGTGCTCCACAATCTATATAACGGAACTATAAAACAAGTACGAGTCGTGACAATGACATGACCCCCCTCACCAGCTTCCCATCCTGTCAGCAGTGTCCGCGTTTGATGGACGTTTGATGGAGTTGCCATAAGCATTTTACTTGATGCCCAGTTTTATCTTTCAATAAATTCAATTGGCAATGTGAAGCATCACCTCTTCACTGTAGATAAGAATACTTGCCAGTGTCAACAATTGGAAGATAAAAATATAGATCTTCTTTTCTGCATATTTTGCATAAGGGCTACTGTGCGGCAGGTCACTCTTTGGGTAAGATTGTAAGTTCATGGCAAGTTTTCTGTGAATACTGTCGTCTTGCAGTTTTTGGAAGTTTGCTGTTTTTATCTGATGACTGTTCCCTGCAAACTGAAGAATGGATTCGTAATATGTTCTTGTCTAAAAAGCACTTTAAAGAAACATCTAATTAATCACTGAAAATAACAACTAGAAACATTCAAAAGAAAAGGACTGGCCAGAGAGCAAAGCAGCTTAAAAAAGATCCAGGACGGTGCAACAAAGAAAGAACTGTGCTAAATAGGCTGTCAAAGGAAAACAAAGTGACACGTACAGCATCTCAAAAACAAAACAAGTGAATTCACCAGCTGGAAAAGACTTGGTATCAACTGAAAACAACAGCCACTAGTAAATTCGATTTTTCACTTGGATCCAAACTCAGAGCTCAAAGATATATTACAATGTCCCACCAAGATACATAACTTCTTTGATAAGAGGGGTAATAATATACTTTATACCATGGTCTGGGGGAATACTCGATTCTGATTGGCTGCAGGGTGTGCATTAACCCCTGATATATGGACACCTACTAAGTAGTTCCAGTCAAATTGTCTGTTCACCGGTCTAAATTAATGCGCTAGCTGGAGTATCAGCCTGTCAACAGTGAGCCCGATCCTCTGAACACCACAGGATGGCGACTGTAACACACCAGCTGCAGAAACACACTTCCCCTCTAAACTTACTGATACTTTGGATCACATAAGCGAATAATGTCACATCCCGTTCGCTGTTCAACTCTCTACTTCAGGCTGCGGCCACAGTAACGTTACACACGGCCGATCATTTGTTCGTGAAAATCTTGATATTGATTTGGGGACAATGACGTGACTGATTAGCTAGCTAGTCTTGTCGTTTAGCATGCTGTTAAATTATATCTACTGTTTGTCAACCGTACGCAATGTTATTGACTTTGAATCTTGCTAGCATAGCGCTAGCTTTCTGGCTCATCGCTGAGCGGACTAGAATATCTCCCGTTGCCAAA
>OMLP01044781.1:0-23625 GCA_900302685.1 Spondyliosoma cantharus
ACACAAGGTAGCATGTTTACTCTTGCATTTAAAAAAAAAAAAGAAAAAAAAAAGTTACCATTCCAACTAAAATCACGACCCATATCTCAGTCACAATGTGATGTTTTTCATCCAGCCCTACTTTTTCCATCTTTTACATTTCAAATTCCAAAGGAATTTATTTTATGAACATGTATTTTTATTGGTTATGAACCATTGTTCGCCTTACATAAAATGAATGTATTACAAAAAATATTGCAATACAAAAATAATTGTCTTAACGTTAGTAATCATTTATTTATCAGTTAAATGTTGACCCGTTCACATGTAGTATCTGCCCAACAAACAGAAGAAGAAAGCAATAAGTACAACAGAGTTTGCTCATTACAGCGCATGCCTCCACCAACGCCCAACAGTCCCCTTTAATTCAATCAATCTTGCAATATTATAGACGGTAAGAAAAAACATCCTGGATCCATCCCTTTATCCAGATCTGCACCTAAAGGGAATTGGGTCTATTCTGGGCCGAGACCCATCCTTCATCCAAGTTCTGTGGAAATCCGTAGTTTTTGTGTAATCCTGCAGACCAACCGACCAATCAACAAACAAACTGACACAGTTGACAACATTAACCCCCTTGGAGGGCTTCTGAGGATGAGACAACAGAACATCAGAGGTTTTGTAGGTCTCAGGGGAACAGCTCAAAAAGTGAGTATAAGACTAGTGGAATCAGACACATGACAGATAGGCAGGCACATCAGCTGAATTCATGTGATCTCTAGCAATGGCAACATAACAAAGAGGGAAGAGAAGAAAGACATCCTGCCAAGTTATCCTTTTTTTTTTTTTTTATCCTTTTTGTTTTACCTTTATTTATTCAGGGGTGTTTGGCTGAGAGCAATGCTCTCTTTTTCAGGGACACCCTGATCACATTCACACACAGTCAATCATTCACTGCTGGAAGCTCCGCTGCACAAGCTGCCTCCTCTCACCTTGTGGCCACCACTGACCCACTTACTTACTTATTATAGTCTATCTGTTCATTATTTTCTTAATGGATTAGTCAACTTGTCTGTTAAAAAGAAGAGATGCTATCCTGAAACCTGTGGTGACGGTTTCATTCAATCAACAGCTGAAATCCCACAGATATACTGTGTGTTTATGATAAAACAAAGAAAAAGTTAAATCCTGTCTAGGGGAAATAAGTTTGCATTTATCTATATATTAATGAGTCATTTTTTACAGTATCTGTTGCCCACAGCTGCTTTATGCTGAATGAAAGCTTCTCCTTCAGCTCATTAAATCCAGCAGTCAAGCTTCTCTTTTAGTTTCTTTAAATCCCTGCAGCCATCAGAAGGCAGCAGGACACATTCAGTGTGATGATACATCTGCAGCTTCTCATTTGAGCACAGTGCTATTCCACACAGATGGTCACAGTGTTAACCTTGATTGAATGGCATGCAAACAACATCACCCGACTCCAGAGTGAGCACACACTATGCGCCAACAGACTTGGCCGGTTATAGCAGAGCATTCTGCCTGTTATGTGAGAGATGTCGGATTACCAGAGTTTATTAATCCTTTGCGTCACCGCCTTAGTTCCAACTTTTCATTTAAAGTTGCGTTTCATATTTTATTCCAAAATGCATCGCAGTGCAAATACTTCTGTATCACATGAGTTACAAGATGTTGCAACAAGAGATGCAATAAACTTAAAAGAGAACCAACTTCAACGGACATAGATTATAATATTCACCTGATGCCATTGTACTAATTCACTTTTAGAGAAGACCACACCACACAAACCAAAATGGCAGCCCTACCATCATGTTCTTGTATTTACACACGTGCCATATAAAATAGGCCCCTCTGACCTTTATCTTCTGATGTTCAGGCTGCAGCTTACACAACTGTGATTCTTTTGTGTTTTGCAACTTGTAATTTGTGATGCTCTGAGCCTTTTATCTACATACTGATGTTTTCCTGTGATTGCTTGCTATCTTGAAGTGACATTACGCAACTTTTCGTACCTTTTTGATGGTACAGTGTCTTGTAGTAGGATGATAGTGTATCTGTCACAGCCACTGTGTCTCGTATCATTTGTTTCTGCACCGTGTAGCTTCAGTGAGAGGGTAGCGTTACATACATGTGGAGTTCAAGATCCAAGTTTTCAAGACATAACATTGTCATCAGTTTGGTTTGTCGTTAGCACCTACGTTATTTCTGACAAATTGTCACAGACCTGGGATTTGTATTTACCACAGTGGTGTTGCACTCGGAAACTATTTAAACACACAAAGCATAAAAGGCCAAATGCATCTTCTTACAAACACATTTCCATATTTCCATATCCTTACTGACAGGAGTTTCTTAATCAGCTACTACTCTTCTAAAAAAACAACTTCTCTCTTTCTCTCCATGCTAGAGATGCTGATCGAGTGTGTAAAGAACAAGGATATGAAGAAGGTGAGTTTAATTTAAATCTGTCATGAATGTTTCAACACTCATCCATCCCAGATATGGCTTTGTCTTAAAGCTCTAGGCTACTTTGGAAAATTAACATCTACATTTCTACATCTCTACATTGTACACTTTCTCACTAAACTTGGAAATGTAATATCAGTTTTCAGCTGTTCTTATTTTGATTTTATTTTGACGACTTAGAATGGGGATTGCGGGTTAGATACTGTATTGTCATCATGGGTTGGCTTAGCACAGCACCGCTAAAACAGACCAGTCCTGGCCCATGGTACAGCCCCATAATGTGAGTTATTGGTATTAATTACAGTGGATAGAATTTAAGGATGGAAAGTGGTCACTCACCCATGGTGTAATGAAAGCATAGAGTACCTTTGGGTAAGTTAGTATGAGGAGCTTGCTCTGTAAGATGTCTGTAATTGGTCAAAAAATGACATATTGTTTTACATTTCATATAACCACCATTTAACCAAAAGCTGCAGGAGCTGCACCTGAAGGGAGCAGACCTCACAACACTGGACTTGTCAGGCTGCACTTTACTGCACCACGCCGTCAGCACAGGAAGCAAAGAGATGGTCCGATACATCCTCGACAATGGTAACTGCAGCGGTCCTTCATCCACTATGGATCAGAACTTATCATATAACCAAGCAGCAGGATGTAGATTCAATTCAGTACAGGGGACCACACATCCTAACATGCTCAACATGTTCATGTTCAAACCAATGACTTCACAGTAGTCATTACTACATTGTAATGTGAGTCCTCAGTACTCAAAGGTCTTACCTGATGATAGATATACAAATCATCACCTAGCAAAGTACAAACAATGCTTTCCTTCTCTATGTATTTGTATTTGACTTGTTGATAGTTCAACTTGCGTGAAGATTAACAAACAGGGTGGTCAACACAATCAGCATCCTCTTGCAAAAGTGCCCCACCAGCACCTATAGCAGTGGCATCAACCTCCAGTTCAAAGGGTTTGGAGAAGTTGGGAGCGGCGAGCAAAGGGGCGTGGTTTAGGACAGACATCACATTTAGATTGGTCAAAGGATGCAGGTGCAGAAGTTATTGCAAAGGACACTTAACAGAAGGAATGGGACACTTTGCTATGGCAGAAACGTTTGCCTGTACAGGGCTACTCCTCCTGAATGAACTTTTTTTTTTTTTCAAATTCACATTTTGGGACAGAAAGTGAACAGCTGATCAGAGATTCTGCATGTGTTCCTCCCGAGCGGTGATGGTGTTAATGGTTCTTCTGAATAGCTTTTGAGCTTGCTTGTATATTTTCTTAACAGAATTCAGTTTTAAACTTTAAACTGAGGGAAACCATCAGATCAGCCTCCCAGAGGCACACCGCTGAATTATAAATAAAGCGCAGCCATTGATCTATCCACTTTATCAACCCAACCCTTTTTACATTAAAGCTTTCATGTGGTCATTAACTTGCTGTCGGTTTGGGACAGAATCGCCTGGGTTCCTGAAAATTTCCACAAGCATGCATTGTTAATATTTTTGACAAGACAGACGAGACGCAGGAAAAGTTGCTATAAATATTTTTTGAATGTCCACCAGTAATATTTAATTCCCGCCTTGCCTTGTCAACGAAAACAAAACATTCAATTCGTCACAGCTTTTATTGTCAAAGATGTATTTTTAGCTCAAATTAACAAAATAACACTGCTCAGTCAAAACCCAAAGAAACAGTCAAAACAGTGCTCCGGGTGGCTCGTTCTTGGTGCTGCACCAATCAGGACCCTCTGATTGTCAGATAGAAAGCGGGAGATGAGATGGGTACTGTCTCAGCAGGGGACCACACACCCTTATTAGTATACACATCAGAAACACTATAAAGTGGGCTACACACATGACGAGGGCATGCGGCAATGCTAAGCTTTAAAATGTATGTTTTAGCTCATGGTTAAATCATGAAGAAAACATTATTGACTGTATATAACAGAACAAGACCTCCACAGTGTTGCTCTCTACTCATTTATAAAACACACTGCTTAGGTGCTATGGTCCTGCTTGTACTGACTTCAGTAGATGTCTATTTTAGAACAGCTGCATATGAAAAACATGGTTGACATGTCACAGTTTGTTTTGCTCTCATGTACAGATGTGAAAGTGATAAAAGTCTAGAGAGATTACAAAACCCACATTCCACTATGTGGCTGTAATAATGCATTGTTGCAGATGTAACATTTATGTACAGCGGGTCCACATATCACGCATGAGCAGCATGTTTTGTGACGTAAGAGCTTGATTTTCATTTTGGCGCCCATGTAAACAGGTTGAAGCAGCCGCAATGCCTCAGTACCAAAGAGGCTGCAGTGGTGCATCATGTAGAGATTTGGAGACTTGTCTATTTTTTCTGCATCACGCGTGCGGTTCTCAGTAGAAGAAAGACCTGAGAATGACCTGTGGACAGTCATATTGACTTCAAACCAGTTTCAATGTCCATATCTGTGGAATTTCACAGTCAGGATAAGAATATGCACAAGTGAAGGGCAGTCTTCTCCCTGTGTGCTCTTTTTTACTTTCGTTCTCTCGCTCTCTCTCTCTCTCTCTCTGAACCATCTTTATTGATCATTATCAAAGACGAACTCCATGTTTAAAGATAGGGCACGCTGTAGAAGTGTTGCAGCAGCAACGCTGTCTGTGTGAACAAACACACATGTGAGATGAAGCAGCTCAGCAACGCAGCTGTCATGCACTGCTCACGCAGGTAATGTTGTGCGGTTGTTAGACGTACTCCTTATTTTTATCATGACGTTCAGAAAATATGATTGTGAAGTTCAGTTATGGAAAGACAAAGTACAATCGGTTGTCATACAGTAGGTACAATTTATTTTTTTGTGTTCACAGAAAACCAGTGAACACAGACAAATGTTGTTTACCACTTATACTGAACAACTTTGCTCTGGATGACAGTTCTCTCCAGTAATTTTCCTCTCATCTCTTTTCCAGCTCCAAGTGACCTGCTGGATGTCACAGAAAAACTGCAGTAAGTACTTTCGTGTTCATCTTTATCGTCTAAACCACTCAACAATCCAAATATTAAAGTTGAACTAGAATATCAACTAATTAGATTAACATGCACTGATTTAAACTCCATTACGTACAATTTGGCTGTGACCTCAATTAGATTTTTAAGGACACGTAGGTGACACAGTGTGGCTGAGAAAATGTTGTGGAGTTCTCAAACTTTGTCCTGTGCCTACAGCTCTGATTTTGCTCCACTGGGCCCTGGTCTGTCTATATGTGCCGGGCATCCCAACAAGTGGACCAAATTTTAAAGAGAATATACATAAGCAACTAAACAAAAGCAGCGGGGCGCCTGATCAGCGACGGTGCTTGACTCCCAGTAGATGTCAGATGCTGTGATCTCATGCTTGTTACTCTCTCTGTCTCCCTCGCTCCCTCTCTCTGTACTCTGGACCACCAGTGGGGAGACGGTTCTGCATCGAGCTGCATCTCTGTGTCACAGGACCATCTGCCATTATCTAGTAGAAGCAGGAGCGTCACTAATGAAAACAGACCTGCAGGTAGGTTCTGTACACAGTATGACAGCATGTTTCCTGTTTTCCAAATGAAAATAAAAGACACAGATTGTAAAGAATGCAATTTTGAATAAAATATTCATCATGTAGACCGCTTTGGTCTCATTATGAGATACCAGATCCATTTCCTGTACTTTAAAGAACTGCTTTTGAAGCCTATACTCACAAAATGTCTTATGTTTCACTCATGTGTGCATCCTATTTGTTAAATAATGTTTGGCTAGTCTATTTATGCCTTTTTCAAGAACATATCAAATATTTTCCACAAACTGCTCAAATACCATGTATAGGGGTTGCTCTTATGTTTGTAGAGTCCTGAAAAAACAGCCTAGAGAGAAAACATATGTAACATGTAACGATGATACAATTTGAAGCTTCCAGTCGGATTTATGGACCAGCTCCAAAGTTACTATCTGTGTTAGTTGCTGCACCTACAAACTCAAAAGCAGGATGCAGAACTGAACTGAAATGACATGAGCAAGTGAACAATAATGGCTGAGAGTGATGGGGAACAATCACTGCCAATCAAACACGCCCAAACATTATCTCTCTTTTTGTGCTTAAGTCTATTTTTAACTGCTCAACCTGACTGAGAACATCATCAGGCAGTGGAAGGAACACTTGGAACACACTTTGAGTAACTCTGGAACTGGACTGACAGGGGTTACTCCGGAGTGGCAAGGCACAAGGGGTGTCACTGAAATGCTGAAAAGACAGTGTTCAGCTGTTTTAAGAGCCTTTTTCATGTCACATGAAGGTCACTTCGATGCAATAGTTTGAAAAATTACGATATTCGATACCATGTTTGAAATTACCGGTACAAATAGGTACAACATTACAACACTACATAACATTTCAGAATTTTATGGAAAGATGACAAGGCTTGTGAACTGTGTGTTAGGCAAAACAACATCAATTTACTTCTGGAGGAGGTGGAACTACAGTGATGCGTGCATCCACTCACTATCAGATAGGAGAGAAAAAATATGAAGCTAGTACTGGAGTATCTTTGCTGTGAAAAAGATTATAGTTATAGATTTAAGATGACCATTCTTGACATAGCTAGTGGCTTCTGAAAGGACCACTGTATGGACTCTAGAACTCCACTGTGCTGCCGCTTGGAAAAAATGGATGGCATAACAACACTGCAGACTAGTAGACAAGTAAAGGGTGTGTGTGTGTGTGTGTGTGTGTGTGTGTGTGTGAGTGCGGTCAGTCGGTCGGTCGGTCGGTCGGTCGGTCGGTCTGTCTGTCTCAACTATGCATCTTCTTTCATTTTTTTGTTCAGTTTTCCATGGAGGTTTTAACCGTGTAGAAAAAAGCTCCCTAACAGGCTGGACTCAGCAGTGACCTAGATACAGGGAGAGGGAGAGAGAGAGGGGAGAATGGAGAGAGCTTGTGAGAGAGACAGACAGTAAGAGAGTGCAACGAATGGAAAGAGACAAATGACTTGAGAAGACAAGACTATGATTTTGACATTCGCCAAAATGTACTCTGTTTATATCGGCATCTCTGCACTTACCGCTTAAAGTGTCTCTCTCTCTCTCTCTCTCTCTCTCTGTGAGTTCATCACAAAAGTCACCTTATGACAATAGAAAATGAATAGTAAATAATAAAATGAAATGAAGGAGAACAAAGTATCCCATATTGGAATATTGCTCTGTGACATGCAGTAACATTCTCCTGCCAGTTGTGCTATCATGCAGTCTTCTCCCCGATGGATTTTAATGAGTAGGGAGAGTAAAAGTCCTGGATTTTCTTGTTTAAAAGGCTGGATGGAGCAGCATGGCTGCTATATAGCAGCATGGATGCTGCTATATAGCAGCATGGATGCTGCTATATAGCATCAGTTATATCAGAACTGGAGAGTATGTTACTTGAAAGAATAGCAGAAAAAGGCTTTTCCCCATTGAAAAGATGTTTTCACTCTTCTCTGAACTGGCTTCAGAGTTTGTTTTCAGTCGGCTGTGAAAGATGATGACAAACATACAGTCCCCTCCAAAACTACTGGAACAGCGAGGCCAGTTCTTTTATTTCTGCTGTACACTGAACACATTTGGTTTTGAGAAGAAGAAGAAGAAGAAGAAGAAGAACTGTATAGATATAAGAAAAGATAGCGTCTTTTGTTTGAACCCACCTATTTTTCAATCAGCAAAAGGATCAGACCACGTGACTGACAGTGTGTACAACATGAAGACCAGAGAGCTGTCTCTACAGGAGAAAAGCAAGCAATTGTGAAGCTGATAGAAGATGGAAAATCAATCAGAGCTATTGCACAAACATTGGCCACAGCCAGTACAACCATTTAGAATGTCCTGGAGAAGAAAGAAACCACTGGTGTTCTCAGCAACAGACGTCGAACTGGGAGACGAAGGAAAACATCAGCAGATCGGGACAGAAACCCTAAAACAACTGGCAGTGACATCACCAACAACCTCCAGAGGGCAGGAGAGAAGGTATCACAATCCACGCTCACAGAAGACTTCAGCAACAAAAGTACAGAGAGCACGCCTGAAGATGCAAACCACTCATCAGCAATAAGAATAGGAAGGCCACATTGTACAGAAAGCACAGAGACGAGCCTCAAAAGTTCTGGGAGAAAGATTTATGGACTGATGAGACAAAGAGGAACCTTTACCAAAGTGATGGAAAGGCTAATGTGTGGAGAAAGAAAGGATCTGCTCATGATCCCAAACACACAAGCTCATCTGTGAAACACGGTGGAGGTAATATCACGGCTCAGGCTTTTTTGTCTGCCAATTTAAAGAGACGGAACCAAACTGATCGGGAGATCCCTCATCATGCAGCAAGACAACGACCCAAAACACTCTGCCAAGGAGTTCCTCAGGGGAAAGAAGTGGAAGGTTTTAGACTGACTGAGTCAATCTCCAGACTTCCAAACCTATTGAGCCTGTATTTTATCTGCTAAAGAGGAGACTGAAGAGAGAAACCCCCTGAAACAAACAACAACTGAAGGAGGCTGTGCTGAACGCCTGGAAAAGCATCACAAAAGAAGAATGCAAAGGTTTGGTGATGTCAGTGGGTCGCAGGCTTGATGCAGTTATTGCAAACAGAGGATTTGCAAATAAACATTAAGTATTATTCACTCTAATCTATTTTTAATCTACCTGTTCCTATACTTTTGCTCATGTAAAAATGTGGTGTTCTGTTACACATAATGCTATCTCCTGTAACACATCTAGATGTAAATACCTGGAATTTAAAGATGAAATGCTGATCACTTGGCTCATATTTATCTCTTGATGTCAAACCCACGTGTGTGAGTCATTTGGAGACTTCATCAACACCACCATTTTTCAGTTATGGAGGAATATGAAATATAAAACTGATCAACATGGACATGAGCTGGCCTGCCAACTCCCTATCACACACATTCTAGACACTCACAGCCACTGGAACCTAAACACCACAGCCCTGTCAGCAGAGAAGAGAGGCTAGTCATCGTGGCAAGTGGGATGAACAACAAAAGCCTGTTTCGCTGTTAACAAGACTCAAAGTCTGAAGCCCAGTGTTCCTCACAGCGTGCAGCGTCAGACAGAAAGACCAGCATACTACTGCAAGACTCTAACAATGGAGAAATCGTGGAACTGAAAGATCACAGCTTTATTAAAATCCAGCTGCCGCATCTTGAGGAGCATGAAAGTGGCCATCAGATTGTCAGTCTACCCGTTTGGTAATGAGATACACTGCAGTGTCTGGTGTGTGTACAGATTTGACTGGCTTGTTTAGTTAGATGTGGAGTGCATGTTATTTGGTCAGCAGATCAGTTTTGAACATTGCGAGGAGGAAGAGTACAGCCACAGTGAGCAGTAAAATGAAGAGATGCAGACGGCTGACTCTTTGCGGTTTGTGCATCAAGGTAAACGGCTCATTTAACCTCGTCACGCTGTCCTGCAGATGAACACTGCCACCCTTTCAACATGCCGTGACTGTTCGAGCTTCTTCAAACAATCATCATCAGCTTCGTAAAGCTCATTGTGATTACTTCCACCACTATGGAAAAACAGCATAATGTTGCTGGTCTCAGAGGAGTGTCTCTGGCTCTTTAGATGTAGGTCCACTGCTGAGTCCTGCCTGAGGCTGGCCCTCCTGTGTTGGGCCATGCACTTGACTGTCACTTCATTCAGATATAGATATACAGCAATGTCTTCTGTCAAAAGTCGTCATCCACACGAAACCTTGTGTCCTCTTTTGCAATACGCCTGGACAGGCTTTCACCTAAAATGGTAATCGTTCATAGATTATTCTGTTGTCCCATAAGTTGACCATAATACACGCCTGTAGCTGTTGAGACGGCATGCGGACGGTAAATGTTGGGTCGCTTGCGAGTCTTCAGTTAAAACGAGAGACATTTCCTGTTTCTGTAATTCTTTATGTTTCTTCATCAGGGTGACACTCCTAAGAACAGAGCTGAGAAGGCTCACGATGCTGAACTGGCAGCCTATCTGGAGAACAGACAGCATTACCAGATGATACAGAGAGAGGACCAGGAAACGGCTGTCTGAAACGCTTGAACTCTCCGCTGCCAGGACGAGGATGAAGAAACGGCTGACTTCTTCCTCAACTACATGAGATTGACACCGGCTCGTTTAGGCCAGTGTGATGGGAGGACTGGTACACAGACTCAAGTCTACTACTGACACGTGTCCTTCCTGGAAAGCACGAAACTAAGAATGAAGCTGTGCCAAATCTGATCAATAAACATTTAATACTGATTATGACAGTGATCGTGAGGATAGTAATGACAGTTATGCTGATGCCTGAGGTGTATGTTGATGAGGGTGCAGATATAGATTATGATTATGAGATGTTCATTGAGTCATTCCGTTTCATTTTGAGTAACTGTAATAAAAGTGTTAGTAAAATCAAGAAAAGAGAAACAGCCTTGGGGTGATCAGAATCTTGTTTGTGATTTTGAATAGCAATTTGGGGAGTTACCTTTCATACCAGAACAATTGAAAGGACTCCATTGTCTACCATTAATTAGTAATAGTAAGATGTTTCTTGGGGTCAGATTGTCTCAATCAGTATCAGACTTGTGTCACGGTTTGAAAAAAAAAACTCAGGAAATGTAGTTTATTTCATACGGCCACAGATTTCAAACATCAAAAGAGACTACAGCTGTAAAGCCTGGTTACAGTAGTTACTGTTAGAGGCTGGACTGCGCATTACACACCTTACACAAGCGTAAGACTTTTGAGACTTTTAAGAAAATGTAAGAAGTTTTTATTGAGGAGGAAACTATGAAATATCTTGCGTGTACACATTGAGTGGGGCTAAATAGAGTTTCATTGACTGTCCAACAAGTAAATGTTTTGGGGAGAAATTAAAGCTCAGTGGTGGGAAATAAATGAACCATGTGGACCATGACTGTCCGCAGCTAAGTTCGTGGAAATCCGAACATGTGCTTTTGAAATATCTTGTCTTGAACCAAAGTGTTGAAAAAGGTATTCATGAATATCAGTATCAGGTTTCATGGCTGTCTAGTAGTTGTCAAAAGAACTTGTTTGGACCAAAGTGTTCCTACCATTCCCTTATTTGCTAGTTGAAGTGAAGCTCTGTAAATATTTGACCATAAATGCCATTATCACTCATGATGTTAGCCTGCTCTACTTATTTAAAAGATTTGTGTGGTCTTCCCCCACCCATAAAACATCATCAATATATTCTCTGACAATGTACTATGACAAGGATCCATTCTACTAACTGATCGTCTGTTTGCTTTTTCTCTCAACTCCACAGTAATACAGTACATACGCCTCCAGCCTGAGTGAACACAGTGAAATTAGAGTTATTTCAATGTTGACAGTTGGCTTTGACATATTGTGAATATTATTAACCATTCGCTTTTTGTATTAAGTGTTTTTGATCATTTGAATAATCTGCTTCAAACGGCTTCAGTATGAGATCATGTACAGTGCTGAAATGTTACTTCATCACAGAAGCCTGGAAACTGTTAAGTAGCAGGTTTCCACTGCAGAGTTCAATCATTCAATTATTCTGCCTCTCCTGACGCAGACATTAGAGAAACGGGGATGTGCCAGGCTTAATCGGAGAATTCTTGTCCCCCTTTAAAGGTGCATCAAAAAAAGTATTGAGGGTGAACACTGCCCAGCAAACAACAGTCCTGTTGTGGCCCTATGAACTGACTGAGCACGGTGATCCTCGGTGTAGCGATCTATGCTACATGCAACAGCCACAGTCCAGGAGCGCTATCAGACAAGTTTAAGATCGTCCCCACTCTTAAACTGCCTCCTTCCTCCCTCCACATTTCAAGACATTGAAAATGTTCCCACCAGACAGAAGAATGCTGGCTTATTATTCAGCTTGTAATACTGCAACCTTATAGTCTAATACAACTTTATCTCTACAAAACTCTTGACATATTAGATCTGAAGTACTTTGGGGAGAAAAGAGAAAGAGAGCGCTCTGTCCCAGGATCAGCACCTTGGACAGCACCACAGCGCTCCGGCTTGTCTCTTCAGGCCTGGCAATTGTGTTCATGTAATGCATGAAGTTGAGGTAGTGCAGGCGGCCCAGATTGGCTCTCATAATTGGTCGGGGTTTGGGTATTAAAAAGCCCAGACTGGCACATCACTACCAGCTAAACTGAGCCTTCTGAGGTCAGCCACTCAACTGGGGCGATTATCAAAATGATCAAAAGTGCTAAAAACTCTATAAAAAAACAAATAACGGCGTTAACTGTTAACAATATATACAAAGCTAACTCTGTTAAGTGGAGTAACTAATTGATGTAACCCCTTTCACACTGAGCAAAAAACCCACTGACACCCACGTACATCTGGCTTCTGTGTGCAATGTGAATGTGGATCAGGATTTGCTCCTAGGTCAGTTGAACCTCTCGTAGTCGAGGGGATTTATCGTCTCTTATGAAGCTCAGCTGGGATGCAAATGAGGCACCTGCGTGAACACGGTAATTTATTTTCTTTGAAGTCAACGCCATTGGCTTGTTAATATCTTTCCATCTGTCTCTGTCAAGCAGCGATTGATTCATTGTTTAGTCGGTGCTGAGTTGAGTTTAGTCTGAAAGAGAGGCTGAAGTTAAAGAAAAGTTATAAAAGTAACCAATGTTTGTACCTTCCATAAGGTCTGAGCCTGAAAGGGGTGTAAAGGAATGAAAAAGCACTGTGATCACTAAGACGTGGGGCAAAGGTAATGTTAGTCTACAGTTAGAGGGAAGTAAAGAGACAAGCAGCCTGTGAAACGGATACACTACATTGTGCAAGGAGAGAATTGCAATTTGTGCTTACATCAACAAGTTTTGGACACGGTTATTATTTGTGTTGGACAGTGATGATTTTCTGGTGCCTGTACTAAAGAATTGCATGTTTGAGGTGGATTTCTGGGCTGAAATGACTTTACACACCATTTAAGCATCCAACATGTTTATATCAAAACTCAAAGCTCATGATACAAGAGTTTAAAGCTAAAACTGTGCAGAATCAGTGTTTTGCTGTCTGTAAACGCACCGTTCAAAGTCGGCCCCTGCTACCTTGCTCAAGGGGCGAGACAGAGAGCAGCAGTGGTTGAGCGAGCCAGAGTCAATGAAGAGAGGGAGCGTTGTCAGGGAGAACAAAGCAGTGAATCAGAAAAATAAAATGTTATTTTCTGATTGTTTCACGGTGGGTAGGTTTTAAAGAGAACACCCCCAAACCTCAGCAAACCTTCCAGATTGTGTTTGAATGCAGTCAACTGTTTGCTTCTCTGCTCTGCTTCTGTGTGTGTGTGTGTGTGTGTGTGTGTGTGTGTGGCCTCAGCCTCGGACACACAGACCTGTAACTTTTCACAACAGGCCGAGGGCAACTGGCTGGAATCCTGCTTCACATACCTTTAAATCATTTGTCAGCAGGAGGATTTCATTTGAAAGGTCACGTTATCATATTGTGCACTGGAAGTGCACATTCCGTTTTTCTTTTCTTTTCTATTCTATTTATTTTTTTACAGCAACTTTTTTTTTCTGTGCGCGCGTTTGTGTGTGTGTGTGTGTGTGTGTGTGTGCCGCTTTAGATAAAAAAAAAAAAGACAATTAAATGTACAAACTTTATTAAGATTGTTAAAGTGAAGTTAAATCAAGTCTCAAAAAATGTATGATTGTACTATTTCATGTCAAATTTGAAAGCTTATTTACATGTAAAGATACAGTACACAAAATCACTGTAGTGCTATAAAGGAACAACTCATTCCCAATCTCTCTTTCATTTATGATGTCTTGAAGTTGTAGTGTGAGCTGTGTTGAGTTCAGCTCCAACACTGAGCTATGAGGAACACTTTTGGATATTACCACAAAATCAAACATTAAACTGAAAAAAACTCCCCCAAAAGAAAGGTTTAGCATCAACAACAGACATAAATACAATTTAAAGATATTATAGAGATATTATTTAAAGATAATGACTAAATGAAAGTAAACAGAGGTGTATCACTGAATACATTTACATGTATCCAGCTTACACATTTTTCATTAAGAAATGTACTGGTTCAAGCAGGATCAAGCCAATGCTGCATTTATTTTATTTACTTCGTTTTTGAGCCGACTTATTGTTCCTTAGAGAGGGTGTTTAGACTCTTTGTCTGAGAAAATTGTAAGCACAGCATGTGGTGTTAGCATTTGTTTATAACTGCGAACTCTTTTAGTAGCTGTGGTCGACTAAATGCATCGCACGGATCTGGAGCCAGGGCGAGAGCACAGCTGTGGGTCCTTTGGAAGTCATGTGCAGCCACAAGCATTTTCCCGCTCCCATCTCCTCGTCCTAGAAAGCTAAGCTAATAATGATACTATCTCTTCTGCTAGCCGGTAAATATAGTAACAGCTAACGCTAGCGGCTCATGGCTCACCTCTCAGTGCAACTAATTCACATCACTGACCCGGAGTTCTATGTGCACCTCTGTAGATCAAAATATGTATAAAACATTGAACATTTTAAAGTAATGACAATATTTCATGTGTTTTCAGCAACACATTTTAGTATGAGGGAACAATTAGGGCATACTAATGCCTACAAGTCTTCACAGTTGGGGTTCCTTTTAATGCCTATAATGCCTATAAACAGTATTCACCCCTTAGATGTTTCCCCTTGTATAGCTTTTATAAACGTAATCACTGTCAATATACAGACGATATTCAAAGCAAAAAATTTACAATAATGTGAAACAATACGTTAATTTCTAATTGAAAACAGATTTCTTAAAAGTAATGTCAATTCATTAACAATATCTATTACTACTGCTATGGCTGACTGATCTAATTCAACATGGGTTCAGCCAATTGGTGCTAGTAGTCTCACAATTAGTGAAATGGAGATCAGCTGAGTGCATTAAATGTGTATCCAGTGATTGTAGTATAAAGTCACCTGTTTCTGAAGGTCCAGTCTCTGTTCACCTTCAGTATTCCTGGCTACAATTACACCATGAAGACAAAAGAACACTCCAAGCAACTACATGAAAAAGGTTTTTGAAAAGTCAGGGGATGGATACAAAAACATTTCCAAGTCACTGAACATCACCTTGAGTTCAGTTAAATCCATCATTAAGAAATGGAAGGAATATGGCACATGTGTAAACATGCCTAGAGCAGGCCGTCCTCTCAATCTGAGTGACCGTGCCAGAAGGAGACTAGTGATGGAGGCCACCAAGACACCCACGACTACTCTGAAGGAGTTAACATCTTCAGCAGGTGAGATGAGGGAGACTCTGCACACAACAACTGTTGCCTGGGTTCTTCACCAGTCAGAGCTTTATGAGCGAGTGGCAAAGAGAAAGCCACTGTTGAGGAAAGCTCATTAAATCTCAACTAGAGTTCACCCAAAGGCATGTGGGAGACTCCAAGGTCAACTGGAAGAAGGTTTCTTTGATCTGATGAGACAAAAACTGAGCTTTTTGGCCACGAGACTAGACGCTATGTTTGGCAGACACCAAACACTGCACATCCCCACAAACACACCATCCTCACTGTGAAACATGGTGGTGGCAGCATCACGCTGCGGGCTTCTCAGCAGCAGAAGGCTTGTAAAGGTAGAGGGGAAAATTAATGCAGCAAAATATAGGGAGGACAGCTGGAGGACAGCTTGATTCAGTTTGTATCTACTGAATACTGACTTGAAGGGGGTGAATACTTATTCAATTACGTATTGTACATTATATATTTATACGTTGACCATGTTTCCATTTCTAAAAGCAACAAAAGGGGAAAACATCTAAGGGGTGAATACTTTTTATCTGCATTGTATACCTTCAATTCCAACTTTTCTTATTAGGTTTTATGGAGCAGGCCCCAGCTCAGGTAACTGAGTCTGTACGGAAATGACAGTTCTCAGCTCGAGAATGCACACAGACACAACTGGATCTACACTGTGTGCTGCACCAACTCCACAGGAACGAGTTTCTCTGCTTGTTCAGAAATTACAGCAAGCAGCAAGAAACAACAACAGTGGAAACATGGGCTGAACTTAATAATAAACGTGTAATAACCTGATTGGCGGTCACTATCAAAAACCTGGATCCTGCTAGAATGATATCTGTATCTCTAGAAAAACAAAGAATAAGGTTTCTCAGGTTTCATTTGAGCATCATATCCGAAATATGATCAAAACCAAGATATGACTCAAACTTAATGTACATGTGAACACAGTCATCCAGGTTTTTTTAAAACTGAGTAGGAAACCAGTTACCACCCACTACAGGATATGAAACATGAACATGGCAGGTCACACATTGATCATAACATCTATTTTGAGGATGCATTTTTTTAGCAATGTCTTTTATTTGCTTTGCCACATGACTGGCAGCCAGTTAGATGATGGCATAACTGATTTACACGGGCCTATAAAAGAGCTTTGAAAATGTATGTTGCATCACTGAACAAAAAAATCCAGTTAATTTCTAGAAATTCTGCAGGTTATCCAGTGGGACGGTAGAATACACAAAGATTTTAATTGAGAGTGAACATCTGGACCTTTAGACCTCTGTTTTCATGTCTGTATATGTAGCCAACTCCTAGATTCAGAGATGGAAGATACAGATCTTCATACTGCTTTGATGAAAAGCAGTGCTCAGCAAGTGAACTAACCTCCAACCCATTTTCAATCATAATTAAGGGATGAAATGTGTACTTTCTTATAGCCATTACAGTCATCGGCGTGCTTTCAGTTTTTCCATTTGCTTCCTGTAATTTTCCCCTGCCCCGGTGTGTCTCTTGAGCTCCCCCGTCCTGTTCTATTTTTGTGCACATCTGTGTCAATTCCCTGATAGCTTATCGGCTGACACACCTGTTCCACGACACTGACCTGCCATCCATCAACGCTTCAAACCCTGCAGCATATCAGGTTCTTCTACTCATCTCCAGATTGTTCAGTTCACCAACATGGTCCATGCAAGAACGTGAGCACAGAGGTACATGGGATTGATGTTAGTCTGAGTGTTGCAGGCTGCATGAAAGCATGAAACGAGAGAAGGCTGCTTGACTTCCCAGTTTGATGAAGCTCTAACTGAACATGTCTTAATTCAACAGCATGTAACTTGATATTGTTCATGGCATTGAGTGGATACCCAGGGACAGTCTTCATATGGAAAAATCAGCAGGTTTGTGGGTAAAAAATGAATCAAGCTGCAGCTCTCTGATGAAACGTTTCTGCCCACAGTGAACACACATCACCATGCAACAGAAGCCAGTCCCGCATCCTACTGCTGCTGTTCCCTGTCTATTCAATATTTACTTTACTTATCACCTTTACTTAATCAGTACGGAAACAATATATACACAGAAATCTGAACCAAATAAATGTGCAGAATCAGAATATCTTCACCATTTGTCTTCGTTTTAATAAAAAAAAAAAAAAAAAAAAATCAAAAACCAAATACACTGTGAGAAGAAACAGAGCAAAAGAGCATCTTCTAACTTAAAGTGTGACAGAGTTTTGAGTGTAGATTTGATACATTACGACGTTTAGAGGTGGAATGATCTGCACACATGCCTCGCTTTAAGATTCTGGTTCAGTGGGAGAAGTGAAGGAAGAGGCAACATAATGCATGCGGCTGCATTCATTCCTGTGAAATCACTATTCATTTTCCTGTTGACAAGTACAAGCTAATTTCCCATGAATATTGAACGCTTGAGTTCTCAGTTTATTTTGGCGTCTTTGATCAGGAGTACGACACAATGCCAACTGCTCTTAGGCTCATTTACAAAGCTTAATCATACCATATTATCTCCCGTGCAGCGTGGACTATCTACGGTAAGAAAAACAACTGGTCGTGGACCCTCTTCTCCGCATATTCTGTTACACTCTTAATTGGTGGTTCAAGGGCTACCAAGGGTATTAACAGCTTATGAAAAACACTGTGATGACAAACATGTCATGTCTTTTGCTTTTAGTTGGCTTGCCTCTCGGCCTTTTTTTTAAATACCATCAAAGCTTATCTGGTTCATAATAGCTTCGAAATTGTTGTTTTCTCAGCTGTTATTGATGCCTTTTTATGTCTTTCGTCTCCCTTGATGTAGATCAACTCCAAATTATGGGTATAAGATGAAAGCAGAGACATGAATTGATTCAGTCTTGTCTGATAAGACAAGATACACAATGATCAAAGAAACAACAAAAGCTGAAAAGGAATTCTCCTCGCTACAACTGAGGCACAAGTGGTGGTTTAGAATGTGCTGATGTGGATCTATGCAATCAAAAAAAAAAAAAAAAAAAAAAAAAACACTGAAAAGAAAGTTGCTTGAATGGGACTGCTGTGACAGGAATGATATGGCTTGGGAGACGAGGGAAGAGTCTTTCTACAGCTGCCTGCTAAACAAGCGCTCTCTATCTCTCAGCTCACTCTTTACTTCACGTTTTCTGTCCTGGAATTACTTTAAATTGACTTACAACTTCCATCAATGAGCAATTTTTTTCATTTTGTTCGCTCAACTTCACTTGTGATGTTACAGAGGCAACCCGTCGAACCTTCGAATATGAAAAAAACAAGTTTATTCATATTCAGAATTTGGTGTTAAAAATGATAATACATTTAACAAAACACACATTTCACACTTAACTCAGACCCTGTAGTGTGCATTATTCCTTGGCCGCTTCTCTAACTATTTTGTTTGGTGCTTATCATCTGCCCGCTGGGTTTTATTAGTCTTTATGTAACTGTCCTATTTCCTGTGCCAGAGCCCCGCACTTTCCCCACAACTCAATTTTAACATACTGCAAGTAAAGCTTTTTATGCATGCACTTCTGGCGTATGTGTGTGTGTGTGTGTGTGTGTGTGTGTGAGGGAGAGAGAGAGAGAGAGAGAAAGAAAGACAGTGTTATGCGTGTGTGTGCGTGTGTGCGTGTGTACGTGCGTGCGTGTGTGTGTGTGTTTGTAATGCGGTCATACTGTAGGACAGAGGCAGGGACATTTGGAGAAATGTGTGTAGGTGCAGCAGTTAAGCTACTGTAGCACATTTAGAGGGTTTGATTAAGAATGTTAGGAATGCATGTTTTTTTTGCCCCTTTCTGCTGATACAAGTGGCTTTGTTGAGTTGCGCTGTTACTATTTGGCCCAGGAGAGAAAAATGGCCGGCAGATGTGAGCAGGGTTGAGGGAGTTACACATTAACTTCGTCTTTTTACTGACACACTGGGCCACAGATCAGGATGGTGAGTGGCTACTAAAAAACAAGCAGAGAGGAAGAATGACGCAGCGCAATGCAATTTTTCACAGCCTCAAAGTGAACGTGAAGAGAAGTCACTCCATTAGCAACCTCACAGCTCATTGAGGATTATCTGTTATCCATGGCTCCATTCCGCAATGGTATTGTTGTGCGCTGAGTTCATGAGCATAAACCATGAGATGCCTCGGGTTGCAGCTACACAAATGAACGGTGAGTGAATCATCCATTGAATACAGCTGTACTGGTCGAACCTGAAGCATGCTTCTGGACGTGAGACTGACAACTAGAAATCACATAAAACATTTTGTGTGGAGACGCTGTTCCCTATGGATGGCACTGAGTTGTGTGCGCAGACACTGGCTCTGTCTCTACTCCTTCCTCCGTCTTTCTGGTCCGTCTGGCTCTCTGGTAGAGTTAGTACGTCATAGAGCGACTGTTAAAAAGTCATTTCTGCTCGGCTGCTTTTCAAAATCCCTAATTACAGTCCGCAGCAAGACGCGCACACACACCACACACACACGAGCACACTTCATCCCTAACCTCCACTCACTTGTAATAATCTAGTCAGGAACAAACTCACAGCACACTTTCAGATTTTCGGACTAAAAGCATTTTTAGAGCCCTCCTTAGCCTCAGACGAAGGGAACCGTTAGCACACGGCTAGGAAAGGCTACACTTCAACAATCCTGGCACATTCCAAAGTGGGGTACTCCCACCTTTAGCACAGGGCTTGCTGGCCCTGCTCCAGATGAGCATATATTCACCTCAGGATTGCAGGATTATCCCCTTAAAATCTACTAAACTCTGGGCTCAAAGGTGCCAGTGTGTGACAGGGCTAAAGTAAAACAGGGTAGTCCCTTTCTAGAATGTAAACATTAATCTTGTGTTCTCAACATTAATTTAACCCAGGGCTAGTTGAAATGCGGTGTGAATCGTACAGTGTGTGAAAAACAAAAGATTAAAAGATCTTTCCGCTCAATATCAGCTCTGCAGAAATGTAAATGTAGTTGTTTTAATCCTAGTTCTACACAGTTAGAGCCCATTAAAGCAAGACGATGAATAACTACTACCCTTGGGTTAAGTCAAGCTGATATTTGTCTCTAGTCTGTGGCAAACTGGGAAGTTAGGTCTCCAACCTAATGTTTGGCAAAGTGTTATTATTAATAAGATATGAAAGCATCAAAAATGCATTCTGGATGAATGTGCTGCAGACTGTTGCAGAACATTATACAACACATGAACTGCAGATAGTGCCAAAAATGCCCCCAACTCACTGTTGATGTTTCCAAATTAGACACTGTGTCACAATTTGTAGACTGGTGTACTGAACCCACAAGTGGACACCAAGATAGAGGAAAGGTTTAAAAGGAATCTATTGGTTTGCTCAGGAGATCAGGTTGTAGATGATGGCTCAGGCGAGCGGCACAGCAGGTGGTGTAGTTGGGGCTCGCGGTAGAGGCGGAGGTGGAGGCGGAGGCGGAGGCACAGGTGAGCGAGATGCAGATAGATAGCAGCGAGTGGAAACAATCTGGCAGCGAGTGGAGAGAAGGCCAGAGTATTTAAGCTGCCGCTGATGATTAGATGGGGTGCAGGTGTGTAAGAGGCAGGAGCTCCAGCCATCCGATGAAGCTACGCCCAAGCCTCTGCAAGACATCTTAGAGCTTTACAGAAACAAAAACACCACCACAATCATGACACACTGCTCACAACTGGTAGCCTAATGAAAGAAGCTTCTAATAACTTGTCCTCTTCCTTTGATAAAAATGACCATTAAGCTGAATCGATGCCTCTCAGACACTTAACTGAATATGATACACTTCTTAATGGTTGGGTTGATTTTAGAGCTGTTGCATTGGATTGAATTGGATATACATACAGTACTTGTATGTACAGTCCAAATACTCATAATATATTAAATGTTTGTCAGCAATCTTGAAGTCTATCTGTTGCATTTGGACCATTGCTAATCTAACAGTACTTACAACACTGATGCTAGAGGGGAAGTACAGTGTCATAGTCCTTAACCAAAGCTGCCATAATCTATGAGTTGGCTGTGAGAACATGTTGTGCGTACGTTACATCGCAGTTAATACTAAGCTGTTGTAATAACTGTAATAAAAATGGTGGCTTTTGACAACACATGCCAGAGTGTGACTATAAAGCTTTATAAATCTCACCTGACAACCTCACAATTTACAGCCTTTTTTCAGCACCTTTTACTTTTGACGCAAAATGCTCCGAGTTAAAATAAATCCGAGGGGTTTGATTTAACTGACTCTAAAATTACATAACAAAGTGACCACTGGCAATATCCTAATTTCACCTCAGTCATAGGGGAAGATTCCATGTCCATCACACTAAACACCACGGCGACGAAAGAGAAGATAGAAGGCTTTTGTTCCTTCGCTTTCTCTGTCACACGCATTCCACTGGAAATAAATTGTCATACCATCATGACCCTGAAGAAATGTTTTCTTTGTCTCCTTTCATGTTTGTAGGAAAGTCAGAATGTGGTTTCAGGACTGATTTCACTACGTTTTTTTTCCCCTGCTGTGTCTTATGGCAGATGGACCTCCAGGCACTGACAGAGATAATCAGAGCAGAGAGAAGAAAGTCACTCGGGGGAGTTTAGAGTTTTTTCTGTCTGTTGACCAGGGTTTTTCTTTCTGGTAGTTCCAGTATTACACATTCTCACAGTGAATACAGTAGCTTTTACATGCACAAAAATGTCTACTACATTCAAAACAACTGATATCACAGAACCTAAAGAAGAATTTTTTTCTTCTTTTTTTTTGCAGTAAGCATTTATTATCAAATTAGCAACCATCACAGCAAAAGTTATTTCTTTATTCTTTTATTAGGATTGTGTCCCAGTTCTTGAAAATAATTAATAATCAATATTCAGTATCTTAAAACCATCTATCACCTTTTTTACTGAAGCATCAACTTATGGCATCTGTCTTGTGACAACTTATGTCATCAACATTGGTGAGATGACTGCAACAGCGTTTCCACCCAGCCAGCCAGAAACTTCACTGCAAGTGACGCAACACCCCAGGAAGACAGGAAAGAGAGCTGGAATCAAGCTAAGCTAACCCAGCTGTGACCTAAGGCTATTCCTCGACCCAGCCTTCTCCTGGCTAATGACCAGTCGCAGGAAAATAAAAGGACAACACCCACCTCAGCCACAGTCTGTTCACCCAGATGCTGTACGGCTAGGATAAGGCACCAGGCATCCACTGGTGCACTATATGGAGCCAGAACAGTCTCATAATGGATAAATGCACACAGAAAGGAATAAATGCACGAAAAAGGACTCACAAATGTATTTGGGGAGTTGTATATATATATGACTCGATACACAAATGCATTTTCAATACACACACAAATATGCTTCAATCCATATATAAGTACAAAAAAAAATCACATATAAAAATAAGATTTGTAAACATATTTGAGATGGGCACACAAATATTTCTTGTTTCAAATATGTGCAATAAAAATTCACAAATGTACAAATCCTCAGTTATTTGCAATTTTCATCAAATACATATTTTGAAGTTGTTACATTGATATATGAATCTCAATCTCAGCCAATCACATGAGTGCCTCCCCACAAGGGTTTTTTTTAACTGACGTCATTGGTTGCTGCTGCACCGTTACTTTATCTGAACTCCTGAAGCGGCTCTCGCCTCTGGGAGATGTGAGCTTGACCGAGTGGAGCTGAGGAGGAAGGGGGCGGGAGCTGTCCGCAGCGTGTGCATCATGAGCAGTGATTGACAGCTGTCCATCAGACGCCATCCTGGCTCTGATTGGTTCTTGTGGCTCGGTCGCAGTAGAGTGCTCTATGGGCACTCTAGGTCACGGTGGATTCGAAAAGAAACCCCTTGTGGGGAGGCACACATGTGATTGGCTGTAAAGG
>OMLP01044784.1:2195-12899 GCA_900302685.1 Spondyliosoma cantharus
TGCCGTCCGGGACTCGAACTGGCAACCGTCTCTAACCTCAAAGCCGGAGAGACCCGGGAGGCTTTCACTTTGATACGAGACGCCACGGAACAAATGTCTTCTATGGAAAATACTGTTAAATAGAGCGAGCAGCCATTACACATCCAGTCAGGATTAACACACACACACATATACACACACATACACACACACACACACACACACACACACACACACACACACACACACACACACACACACACACACACACACACACACACACACACACACACACACACACACATACACACATACAGACACAGACACACATACAGACACACACACACACACACACACAGACACACATACAGACACACACACATACAGACACACACACACACACACACACACACACACACACACACACACACACACACACACACACACACACACACAGGCATTTGATTAGGTAAGATAGGATGCAGATCATATCACAGATCAACTGCAGGGGAAGTAACAATCAGACATTTTTTGAAGGAGTCAAGATATTCTGCTGTTCTTATATGTCATATGTCAAATGTCAAGTTTTGCTTATATTAAGGCATGAATTACTTTTTCTAAGTCTTTAGCCCAGAGGTATGTTCTGATCTTAGACATGATTCTGTGTTGAAAGAAACTGGATTTGTTGACTGTGCAAACATCCGATTTCAGTGTATCATCAAATATCTTTGCAAGGTTTTTTGCATGTGTTGGACAACTATGGACAATGGCGTGATTACTTGTGATTAAATATTTGTATATATTGACAGCCCTTGTAAAAAGTTATTTATCATTCATCCCTTTATATCCTCCAGACATTTAGAGACTGTTCTCAATAATCCGAGAGAGGTGTATTACTCTCGCATCCTTAACTACGGGTGGGACAAAATATTGACACAGCAATATATATCACCGTCCTTCCTTGTGCGATACCTGTATTGATATGCTGGAGCCAAATATTGATATTTTAATTTATTTAAAAAATAAGGCACTCACGTTGCTAATTCATGGCTCCTTGTGGTGGCGCTTCTCACATGATGAGGGAAACTTGAACAGAAGTTGATTGGCTGAAGAAGTGGAAGTGAACAGTGGGATAATACCGGACAGTAATGTGAAGAAATCATATTACTGTCAATAAAGACAAAATCAATAAAGATGTGATGTGCAAGAACTGTCTGGTAAAAGTAAAGTACACAGGCAACACCACGAACACCCTAAGGCACTTACAATGCCACCACCCTGATCTCCTTGGTGAGAAAGTGGCTGATGCTAACGTTGTAAGTCAACCTGCAGCGGTAAAGGCAATGTTTAAAGTTGTCATGGTTCTGTGTCTTGTTTCTTTAGTTTTGCTTTCTATGCCCTCTTGTGTCTTGTCAGTGTCTCTGTGTTTGTCTCCCTCTGTCTGCCAGTGTTTCTCCTCTGTGCTTCCCCCCCTCGTTACCTCACCTGGCCTCCTCCCTCCTCTCTCCTCACCTGTTCCTCATCTTGTCGTTAGTGTCTGTGTATTTGGTCTGTGTCTTTCCAGCACTCCTTGTCTGTTCATTGTCTCTGTCAGCTTCAGTTCATGTCTCTGTTACTCTGATTTATGTCTCTGCCTGACGTTTCCCCTGTGCCTTGTCTCCTGTGTGGTATGTTTTGGTTTTTGCATTTTGCATTCAGGTTTTTGATTTGAACTTTGCCTTTTTGTTTTGTACTTTGTTGATACTTTGTTAGTCGTTTGGTTTCTTTGCCTCTGACTAGTTTTTGCAACTAGCTTCCTAGGTTTGTTTTTTGTGTAGTTTTTTTGTTCTAATAAAGCTCACTTTCTGCACTCCCCGATCCTGCCTCCTGAGTAACTGCATTTGGGTCCAGCTCATATCCCCTAAGCCTTCTCTCCTGACAAAAGTAAAGCTTCTTTTCTCATCCATGAGGGCTGCCTCAGTATTATGAAGTCCATCAATGAGTTTTGATGCACGGACCTCCGCCCATACAGTGTGGCTGAAAATTAAATTTATTTAAAAAGGTCTTCCAGCTCTTTAAGATGAGACGAGAGGAAAGGTGGAGGATGCACTCCAGTCTGTAGAGAGAATTGTGCTTTCCTGAGATGGACTTCATGGGCCACAGAGCGGCACTCACTGTCTATTTGATAATAAGTGGAAACGCACTCCTTCGTGCTACAAACAATTAGAGCTTGACTAGAACTAACTCATACCAGTGCTAACCACCACAGAACAACATGCATATTTGAGGATGAATTGAAATGTGCTCAGGTTTACATAATGTTACTTCAAAGAACTGAAATGTCAGGTTAGTGTAAAGCAAGCTGGTTAACTCTGAAATGTGCCAGGTTTATATAAAATAAGGTGATAAGCAGTTAAATGTGTTCAGATATACATAAAAACAAGTTTGAGCATAAAACGTGTACAGGTTTACATACACAAGTTGGTTATGAATGCATAGCACTAACATTTGTATTTTTATATGTGCCTTTTATAAAGGAATGTTTTTTTTAATTTTTTTTTACACTAAGTTGTGTTCATAGTTGTTCTGTAGTTGAACATAGTTTTTCAATCTGTAAATAAATTTACAGATTGAAAAACTTGTGCTGCAGAACGTTGCTGTTTTTTAACAGTTTGGACTTTTGGCAGTTTATGTGATGAAACATGTATAGGGTTGCACAATTTACTCAAAAAGTGATATGATTATTTTAACAGAGATTGCGATATAATTCATGATTATTATGGATCAGACTAAAAATGGACTGAACAAGATTAACTGATTCAGTTAGAAGTAGGAAACTCTTGTGCAAGAGGATAAGAAGGAGAGCAAACATGAACGTTAAAGTCACCAAGTATTAAAACCCTGTTGTGATTCGGCAGGAGCACAGGGGCCTTACCGTTCATTTTGAAGCATAATGATTCAAAAGAGGGGAATTGGCCAACTGGGACCAGAGAGCAGGACATGTTCCTGAAGATATCTGTTAAGCCACCACCTCGTCCAGAAGGGCCAGTGGTAATCAGGGGCCACTGTTTCTATATTTGAACATGATTAGACAGTCTGCTGTGTTGTGAACGGATGAAGCTCATGCAGCATGCCTCTCAGTGAGAGGAGGGATTGGTTTGCAGGTCTGTCATCTATGGCAACCTTCTGGCTACACATATTTCTCCATTACAGGGAGGGAATACATAAATATAGAGGTTTCAATTGTTTGTTAAATGCTTTTCCCATCCTCTCCTTAACAGATTTCAGTTAGGGGAAAATCACTATTTGGGGAATCCTCTTGCTTGCTGTCTTACCTATGAGCAAGAAGAATAGACCAATATCTTTTTAGGTTTATCCGCCAGAGCAGATATGTTGCAATATGTTTCCTAAAAAATATCTGTCCCTCTGCTTTGTTAAAAAAACATTAGTACAGTAGTATTCTTCTTACTACTCTAACCTAACCATAATAACCAGTTTAAAAGCTTTAAATCATAAATTGATTTGCAACAGCACAGTCTTCCCTGAGACACATCAATGTTAAACCCCCATCATGTTTAGTCTGTTGACTAGCAGCCAGTCCTGTGAAGATCCTGTGTACATGGACTTTGCTGCTCTTTATACTTTGTAACATGACATTAAAGGTCACTAAGTGAAGGTCTAATGGTGCTAAATGACAGGCCAAAAAACTATGACACAAAAAATGCATTGTGATGATATGCAAAATGAGTTGTGTTATTCATATGCCATTTGGTAAGTTCAGGAGTCTCATTTTACCAGCCAGACTTTCATTTATATCTATAATTTTTTAGTTATACACTTAATAGCTAAGAACCAAGGCCTTCAGTATTTAGATCATGTAGCTCATTAAAAATAAGGTGTGATAATTTCAGTAGCCAAAACTGTCATTTTAGTTTGTATGGTAGATATTCAATCAACATTTCAGTAAACAAAATATTACTCTGCATATAAATAAAAGAAATCTGATTGTGGTCAGACCAAAAACTTGACTGGGTCAGCCCTGCAGCAAATATTTTACGAGTTGGTGGAAACTGTATTTAAACATCTTGATGGAGGTTGGATCTGTACTGAATGCATAGAGATGGAACTAATATTCTTTTTGCAGCCATTTAAGATACTTCATTTTAATACTTCCTCCTTTCTTGATGATCCTTGATTCAAATTCACTGGAGGACACTCTGTGTCCACATCACAATCTTTCATCTTCATCATCAAGACAGCAGAGAGCAAAACACACAGTTACAATTAACCTTTAACCAAAGGTCAAGCACCACTGCTTGTGGAAGATTAAACCAAGTCCCCCTCGACTGGTGTTCATTCTGAAACCTCAGAGTCAAAAATACTCTACTGAATACTGTAAATTCAGACAGTATACATTACACTCAGATGGGCAGGTGTGCATACAAACACACACGTACAGCCCCACTTCAGTGCAACCACTTTCATCACTAACAGAGGAAATGGTGTCTGGCTCAGAGATGTTTGCAGAAAGCTGAAGGGCAATTTGGCTAAAATGACAGTTAGAAATCCATTTGGGAGAGCAGGAGCAATATGCCCCAGTCTCAGCGCTGCAAGGAGTGCTTCTCAGTGAAGGGGTGTAATGTTGTGTAATGTAATGAGTCTCACGGTGCAAATGCCCGAGGTTTGGGATTAGGCTTCCTCGGGTGTCATCATCTACAGAGACAAGCAGTGGAGACGTTAATGTAGCGCTCGCTGGTCAGGAAATCAAATGGTGCAGTGCAGCTTTGGGCTGAGGGAAGCAGATGGTGATTGATGTAGCAGGGTATTAAATGTATCACACAGTCCCAGCATCAGATTACTCCTCATTCTCATTCTCTACTCCCACTTCATGCACTACTACATTCTCGCAGTGTGGGCGGGCTCCTCATTCATTGGTCCTTGACACGCCCATGGGTGTGAATGCTTTGTATGGAATTTTCAATTGATATATTGATTTAGCAAAAGTGGTCTCATAAACTGATGGTGAAAATTAATGAATTCATCTGTGGATCCCAACACACTGCTTCTTTACCTGGCCACTAGTGGTTCTTTATAGGTGGACATTAGCAACCTGTGCTCTTACCCTGCCAGTCTGCACTGATATTAGAGGAGCAGAACCAAGTGCGTAAATGTCACTGATGGACTAAAGTTGAATGTCAAACTTTATATTTTATCAAATGGCAACATTCACATACTTCAAAATGTGGGACTTTGATGCTGAAATTAGCTAGTTAGCTACTGAGACATCAACAAACTAGTTGCGTTTTTAACAGATAACCACATTTTAGGGATCACTGCAAAAATGTGTTTACTGCATATCGTTAGAGCCCTAATTTGTTAAATGCTTGTTATACAGAAAAGGGCCATAATACAGAGAAGCAACAGCGAATTCTCATAACCCTCGATTTGAAGTGGGCCCCTGAAAACTCTGTTTGCAAATACAGGCTTGTAGAATTGTCGTTATTATATTATATTTGGTGTGGGTGTGTCTTCAAGGGAAACTATGGATATATTTCTTATATTCTCCATAATTGAAATGACCCTGAGTAATGTGAAAGGTGTTTTTTCATTCTGGTTGTATAATGCCTAACAGAAAAAGAGCAGGAATTGGTGGACTCCAATGTGTTTATAGAAGAATCAAGTTTTGTGAGCCTATGAAAACAAATCCCTAATCTTTAAATTCTAACTTTACTGACAATATTTACAATGTATCATTCCAATATCAAGACACTAGTGGAGAACATCAGTTAACGGCTGCAAAGCAGTTGGGTTATGTTTTCACCATGTCCGTTTGTTGGTTGGTTGGTTTGTCAGTACGATTACACAAAAACTACTGAACTGATTTCTATGTAAAACTTGGATGGAGGATGGGTCTTGGCCCAGGATAGACCCCATTAATTTGTTGCTGCAGATCTGCAGAATGGGACAGATCCGGCAATATTTTTCTCACTTTCGTTTAGAATTATCAGATGAAACGTTTTTCGCTGTTTTCGGAAATCTGTCAGTGAATAATGCACAGATCGGGACAAATCAAAATTTGGTGTATTTAGGAGGCTGGTATGTATGAGTAGTCGTTTTTACACTGGGAAATAAGCCGCCAATTGGCCGTCAATATGCCGCCTCTTTTAATTCCAATAATTGTATTTTAGTTTGTGGTCAGAGAATGTTATTTTTTCATTTCTCTATCAAAGAAACTAAATCTAATTTGTAGTAGCCATGGTGTCATGATGATTTATTTTAGAATTTGCTATGGTTGCAGTTCATTTCGAACAATTTTTTGTTAGAATTCTAGAAAATCTCTCAACATCCCGACAGCACTCAATAAATTAAATGCTCTGACTAATATATTCATCAAGTTGACACAAACATGACTGCTAATGATGTTCTGTGCATAAACTACTTGCTAACACTTTGGTGTAACAACTTTATATTTTGGCTTTGTTTTGCTTTCCCCAAATGGCCCAAAATAATTTTGTCTTAATCTTATTGCAGCTTCTGGTTATGTGAAACCAGTAGTGGCTGATTTGTTCATTCTGACAATTTGTTATTGGCTGTGATTGCATTTTACCCATCATTTACAGCTTTAAAAGACAGTACTGCAACATGGGCGAATTCTGAAGGTTTTGAACATGTCCAGTAATACGGTTGTGTAAAAAACGGAATTTTCCTTCATGGTTTTCTTGTGCTGTTTCCTGCATGCTCAACATGTTCCTGTGAGCTTGCCAGGCGCAGCATTGAGTCACGCAGCTGCTGCTGTAAGAACGGCTGTTCATTGCTGCAAAAGCTGTTGACTCATGTTAGTTCACATCTTCGGTGACCCAGAGCAAATGACTTTGTTTTGGAGTGAATACGTAATTGCTCCTCCACAGGTAAATATTTGGATGTGGTCGAGGCTCGGCTGCTGATCGCTGCATTTTAAACGTTTAAGGATTTTTTTAAAGAGCATTGTGTGGTGCCTTATCCCTTTATAAATATTTAAATTGGAAGACTGGATTACCTGAGGCAAGAATACATTTAGGGAACACGCTGTAAAAGCAGACTCAATGGGTTCACAGGATGTGCTTTTGTTCTCATTCTCCAGCCTACGTTATGTTAGTTACTGCTGTAAAACTAAAAGGATCTTCGTCATTTTCTCAGTAACAAAAGTGTTGCTTTGCAACACCTATCCAGTTAGTTGTTGTCAGGTATATTGGGCCATTTGTGTGATCAGCAGATGTCATATGTGGTGATTGTCGCACACAACAGCTGTGGTCAGACACTCAATGAGATAAGTTCACCTACTCCCGTGAAACATGTTTATACTCTCTCCATCTGGCCAGAGTTTGAACAGCCAAACTGATATGTAAAATATATCAAAAGTATCAAATATACAATTGATTCTTTCACAGTCTTTTTCGTCATGTTATTTCAATTGAAGTGTATAAATCATCAGAAATAGTTGGACCACCACGTTAGACTAAATATCTTTACATGTAACAGAAATAAACAAGCTTGCTGATTTCACATGTCTACCCAGGAGTGGCTGTTGTTGTTAGTGTGTCAAGGTGATTCATAAATGAGCATACCTACAGAGCATTTTTCAAAGCAATAGTAACGTTCAACATTCAGAACATAGACACATAGAAACCAGAAAATATAATAATTAATAAAGTCTCATTAGGCTTCCCCAATACAGAGGTCATGTAATGTGGGATTTCCGGTTCTGGACTTCTTAATATTGCCTTTTCACGGCAGATGGGTGGTTGACGTGAACATGGAAAAAAATATATTTCTAAAATGTATGTCAAATGATATATAATTATATTGCTTAATATGTGAATAACTCAAAACTGAATATGTCCCTTTCTAATTCCTTATTTATTTTGCATCTTATTAACTTTTTTGTGTGGTAGTCCTAAATATTGTCCACCGGTGTGACAACATTTTTAATGTTAATATTTAATTCAGAGATTGTGTGACAGATAAGACAAATATGCACAATCCTTATCAATTTGTCCTAATTATATTCTCACATCAAAAGTAACCAATGAAAATTCACAATCATGTTATTATCCTATAAGATGTACACATAGGGACTTTACCCAAACGCCTGGATTATATTCATTATAATTAGTATAAAACCTAATGAAGCTTCATTCCATCCTTATGCATAGTGATGATATCATTATTATACTATTCAACACTTTTTACATGAATTTGTGCATTAAAATGCCTTTTCCACTTATAATCTATCTGTCTATCTATCTATCTGTCTTCAATCCTGACTAACAGTGTTAAGGTTAACATTATTTTCAATAGTCAATCAATATAAATTGATGAACATTTTCAAATCAATACTTAAACTACGTCACACCAAAGGACTGCATAACAGTGTACGGAAATAGCAATATTATGAAAATATTTGAAACAGAACTCACCTTGTGTGCAGTCCATGTGCTCCAGTGAGGTCTACTGTACTTCCTGGATGAAAAAGGGCCCCTCTCAGTAATAGGGTGCCCAAATGAATGCCCGTTTTATATCTACAGAATGGCGTCACACCAGGTGGACACCAGTTTTGCGGACAAAATGTAATGTGTCATAATTATTCTAAAAGGGGACCTTAAGACTTATAACCTTTAGTTTAATTGAGTTAACACTACTATAACATCTGTTCAAGTATTTTAATGTATTTAGACATATTTTTCATTTAATTACAGTAGTTTTAAGATAAGTAATGCTACCCCGGACAGTCACGGCAGTGGACAAATGTCATGTTTAAAACAAAATATTTACATATTTGAATTATAATGCTCATTAATTACAGATGTATTAGTTCTGGAAGATTAAACTGTATATAAAAACAGATATTTTAATGCATTTTTATTTATATTTATCACCATGAACACAAAAATGGAGTGTCACGTCAACCAACCAGATACACTATCAAGGCAGGTAAAGCAGATGTGGAATTTATAACATTAATGAAGGCTGCATCCTTTTTAGGTAAGCTTGTTCAAGTATTGTGCATGCTTAATCATTGACATGGCTTACTGTGACACAATAGAATGGAGCCTTTGCTAATGTTATTGGTCACACCTGTGCTTTTTCTGGTTTGACAAATCAAAATGTGTGCCATGAAAGGGGTCTATATGGTTGTTGGCTATGTGAAGTTTAAAAAACAGTATGCATTGCACAGCTTGCATGTATCTACTACTGGCGACTGGCTTTGGCTGTTGTAATGCATCCATGTATGTTTGGTTTTCAGGTATGTAACGCACCAATCAGGTTATGTTGGTTGGTTGGTTTGCCAGCATAATTACACAAAATTACTGAGCAGAGTTCCACAAACTTGAATCGAAGATGTCTCTAGGCCTAGAATAAACCTTAATAACTTTTGGTGTGGAACTAGATGAAGGAACAGATTCAAGAATTCAAATTTGTATCTACTTCTAACATTTCGTTAATTTCTCAGGGAATACTGCTTGGATCTTGATGAAAAAAATCAGGCAGAACTTTGCAGAGCTGGATGAAGTGGATTTAACTTGTTTTATTTTATATTGGATTAGGCTTGATTGAATTAAAGAGGACTGTTTAGTCATGAATGATCATCTGAGTTAAATTCTACATTGTGTTACTGATGGTAAATTATGGTAAATTACAGTATAGAACATTTGGTCGCACTTTATTTTACAGTACGTTAATAAGACGTAACAAGCCATACTTTGTATGTAATTAGACAAAAACAATACGCTAATAAGACGTAACAAGCCGCACTTTGTATGAAATTAGACAACTAGAAATAATATAATCTTAATTACACAGTAAACAAGAAAAGTTATACTGTAATTAGACACCATATAGCCTACCCAAATTATGCTGTAATCAGAAAGTGCATATAAAGACTTATTACTTAAAATATAGGCTACTATAGACACTATTATACCAAATTTTACTGTAATTACAAACCCAATCAGAGATCCTAATACACTATTAGACACCTTTTTACAAGATCTTAGTCTAATTAGAAATCACACACAATATCATATCAGATACAAAATACGCTAGACACTATTCGACCCTCTTTTAACAAATTATACATTTAATGTTACCAACATTGGTCTATAGCTTAATTAGACTAATGTACATATTATATTGGACACAGCCTTTATAATAGTCGGACAAAACACACAGAGTTCAGAGGAAAATACATTTATTTGAGCTTTATTTACCACAGTTTCACTTTCTTACAGTCATTTATTGATCATTTGAAGTAAACGGTACCTTAACTAAAGTCAAACCACATCGGTTCACATCTGGTCGCTACTACACACGTCCCTGGTAACCTGGATGTTCTCTAGAGTCTTGTGGAGTTTGTAGGTGGCTTTCTCAATGCTCTACTCCCATAGTTAAGACACCAGACCATTTAAAGCCATGTCACAATCCAACTCCAGTAACATTAGACCAGCTATTGAAGCTGCCAGGACATTTATCTTTATTTCCCACTGTTAGACTCTTATTACAGTCTTGTTAGACCTACTTACAGGGTAATTTGTGGCACATTACAACAGGACAGTACTGTAAAATGAAGTGGTCCCTCTCACTGTTAGACCCTTAATACAGTCTTATTAGACTTTCTTACAGGGTGGCTTTTCTGACCATTGTGGACGGCCTCCAGTGCTCCAGAGCCCTGCCAGCACAGGGCTAAAGGGTGCTGTGCGGCCCATGAAG
>OMLP01044786.1:0-25591 GCA_900302685.1 Spondyliosoma cantharus
CTTGGGACGCAGCGATCTGTGTGCCCGGTCAATCACCGGCAGAGAGTCCAGGTGTAAAGTCTCATGTAGCCACTTAGCCAACGAGGTAGTGGCCTGACTCCCCTCCATGTCCTCTCTCAAGCCAACCACTCTCACATTATTCCGTCTAGACCTGCTTTCCAGATCCTCACACTTAGCTTTCAGAGAAGACACCTCCTGGCCCAGGTCGATAACAGCCGTCTGCAAATCTCTGACAGAATCCCCGCAGAAAGTGGCGGTGTTTTTGAGGTCAGCTAGCCGAGTAGCGTGGGAGTCCGCTGTAGCACGGAGAGCATTAGTAGCCGAGGCTAGCTCAGCTCGTACAGATGATATTTCGCTTCTTAGGGATCCCACCATCGATTTTCCCAAACAGGTCGTCCTTCAATAGGTTCAGGTGGTCGGTAAAGGTTGCTACGTTCAGTGGGGTATCCATCTTAACTAGATGCTGGTCAAGCGTAGGCTGATCGCCATCATGGCTGCCTTTAGCTCGAGTGTTCGGCATGGTTGCAGATATAGGATACAGTGTCGGGAGAATATATGTAGGTGGCTTAGGCTAAATATAAACACTAATTAACTACTCTAATATGATTTATGCAGTGTTCGTTGTAAAATATCAGCCTATGTCTCACATGTCCGCGGAGCTGTCCTCACTTGCGTCTGAACAGCTCCATGACCGGAACCGGAAGCCCCGCAACAACTTCTATGAACATTTGTTAATAAATAGCAATAATCAATACATGACTTATTGATCCCTATATATTTATGTTTAGTTTTACAAATTCAGACCCAACTGATTTAAAACTATAGCCAAATATTTATACAGGCTGACAATACAGCTTCCTTTAAAACCCTTGAGACCTACACCCATCCTAAACAAATCAATCCCATCAGGTCTTTTCACAAGTACAACATTTCAAGAAATTTTTATTGTTAACAGATCTCAATGTTCTTTATCTGCTCTAAATCAGTAAAGAGCAAATATTAACTTATAATTTACACCTGGCTTGCACATTGCTCTAAAACAAACAGCCTTTTGTCTTACTCGCCCAAAGTTAGTTGAAATTTGAACAGTTAGCTTCACGAAAATGGCAAAAAGTAGTTTTGTCACGGTGCTATGGTGGCAGTCGTGCTGTTTTTCTGTTTTTTGTGTTCAGTTCTCCCTGTCTGCCTTTCCCCCCTCCTTTCTCCCTCACCTGCTCCTTCCGTGTGTGTGTCACGTGGTGGCAGCAGCAGTAGCAGCAGAGTGGCACACCTGTTCTGATCGACTCATCACCCTCTGGCTATATTACCCTGGTCTCTTCACTACTTCGATGCCAGATTATTACATCCCTTATGGTGATTATGTTGTGCCACTCGTTATTATTTCTAGATAGCCCAAGGTATTTCTTGTTTCTGTGATTGCTTTTGTGCTAATGCTTATATCCTTGTCAGCTCGTCTGCAGAAACCTCAAGCGCCTTTCTGCTCTGCTCTTCTGAGTTCCTCCACGTCGGCTCCAGTCAACCCTGCTTGCCTGCCTGAAGGCAAACCTGGTCTTCCACTCATCCACTATACCCTCTGGAGAGCACCGTTCTATAAGTCCTTTACTCACTAACTTCCTGTTTCCGATCTCTGCATTTCAGTCCTAAAAATAACCTCACCTTAACAAGTTTACTACGTTAACCACTTTAATCACTTTGCAAATAAGAAGTCAGTTTAACTTCTGCACATTTTTTGTTAAACTAATGCTTGTTCACAAGTCAGTGCAAGATGGAAAGTAAGATCAACAGGCAGGTCAAGCTGTGCTAGAGTTAAAGCCTAGGATGTACAACCTAGTGTGCTGTGAGACTAGTTTCCTTCATAGACTTGGGCTCATCTTTAATGATGGGTGGGTGGCTGAGACATCCAGTGGGAGCTTGGTGGGGAGCTGTTGCTCCTTGGTATTGATTCGGAAGCTTTTGAAAAGGCCACCTCCCTCTGGAAGTAGTCTGGGCATGTCAGCATGAAATGTAATGTCACATTATTAACCCTTTACAATACACCATCTCATTTTCAATGAGGTCCAAAGAAATTCACGAAACAAATGGAAAACAGAACTGAAAACAAAAGAGTTAAAACCATGTTTAACTTGGAGAAGACTTGGGGAAATGGACCTTACTAAGTCTGATCCCACCAGGACCTGTACCAGGATAACTGGGTTGGCAATAGATGGATACCTTAATGAGAATTACAATACAAACTTTGGGAGCCCCCATTTCAATGCTAAAACCAGAAATTGATCCGACAAGGACTGCATGCACTTTATACATTAACATTAGAATGCAAATAAAAATAATAATAATAATAATAAAAAAAAACTGCATAAAGAACTTACCTCCTGTCCTGCTCCTACTTTGTCACAAACCCCTTCACTATGCATTGCTGGTCCCGCATGAGCACATTTAGGGGTGTAGAATACGCTTACATTGGCAGGGAGATTGACGTGGGTCAAAGTTACTTTTGAGGACAGTTTCTGTCATGGATTACATAATTGGGAATGTTGTCAGACATAGACAAAATAATGAGAAAAAATGTACTGGTCACAAAGGGTAGTTTTAAAGTAACGTATGCATACATAAAAGGAGAAAGGTAGCAAAATTTGCCAGTAGTGAATTGACAACATACATGGTAGGCGTCTTGAATCAGTTTGACAACATTATCTGAATTTTTGGACAGAACTCCCACCTCTGAGTTTGGAATCATTTGCTGAAGTTGCTGAAATAAAAATAAAACAACACGACGATCAGAGTATGAATATAATGTGTTCGACATAAATTAATAAAAATATTCAGAAACAGAAATTAAAAGTTCATCTCATTTACCTTGTAAACAATCTTAACGTTCTCTGTCACTGCAAATATCGGCTGAATATTGTTTTTTGCTAACCGCATAGCTAGTTGTCCAACAGAGGGGTAGTCCTGTAAACAACAATCATTGAAGTCAGAGGAAGTTTTGAAACCTCATGCTCACATTACATCTTTTAAATAACTACGACTTGCCATTCACTGAACAAAACTCACTAATGGTGTGTTTTCAAGAAAAAATATTTTTTGAAAACAGTGTAGATAAATGTTATAGTTTCAATTTAAGACAACCTTAGTCTTATTTTCTTACTTCTCCCCATCACTTATATGGCAATCATGTCAATCAAAAGACAATTAAGATTACCTCATGTGATTCCATACATACCAATTCAGTGCTCTTGGTATAAAGGTTGTTTTTCATGTGGCAATGTTCATCATTGGGTTCCAGTATGCCAGCCAGTTTTCCATCCCCAGCCATATGGAATCCAGCATCAGTGGTCAGCACAATCAACCTAGTGCTACTGTTTCTCCAACCAATTTTGTCCTAAACAACAATATGTGATAGGGGCCATGTAAGCAAGGAGATTTCAAAGGCTAAATTAAAAGGAAAGTTTTATTTCATAAAACACTTGTCTACCTCCTAAAAAATACTGTTTGCTGTAAAGTTTCCTTAAGAAAAACCTTACCAGTATAGTCAATCACCCAATCGACCGCGAGTACATGTGAAAAGTTTTTAACCACGTTGGGAATTTTCTTTTTGCTCATGGAAAAGTGTCATGAGATGACTTTTGTTGTGAATTGGCACTAAACAGATAAAGACTGATTGATATGCATGTTTGTGACTACTTTGAAAACTTTTCCAAAGTGAGGAGAAGAACCCTTGACATGGCTTCATGAGACACATTCTTTAAGTTTGCCACAGAGCAGTAGGGCTTATTAATAGTCAGCTGAGGGTCTGAAATAGGGCTGCTTAAAATCCTTAACAACTCATGAAACTTTGCAAAAAATTCAAACTTTGTGAAAAATTATATATTTTTATAATCTTCGGCTTTAGGCACAGGTTTGCAGTCATTAAGACTAGACACAGCAGACTTTGAGATCTTGTTTTCTTTGGGATTATCACATCCACAACACATTTGTTGATATAAGATGCCATTTAAGATGTACATTCGTCAAGACTGATGTTGTTATCCTGAGTGGTAGCATCTCTGAACATTTGTTCAGGCCGGGACTCAAACCTGAGGCCACTGCAACAAGAACAAAGCCTCTGTACATGGGAAGCATGCTCTACCAACTGAGCTAATGGGCAACTCAGGTAAAACAGTTTTGAGGTCAGTTTGATTAAAATCTCCAGCTACAATAAAACTTCCATCCGGTAGATTTGTCATGTGACCGCACATCAGCAATTCCTTTCGTTCATGTATTGAGTTTGCATCCAGAATAATACACACAGCAACAATAAAAACACAGGTCAAATCTCTTGGCAGATAAAATGATCGGCATCTTAAGAAATTTGACATCTGGTAAACATTGTCTATCCACTTTGACTGGGTTCGAGCACCGAGCATCTTTAATGTAAGCAGAGTCAATGTGCAAAAGTTTGATTGAAACAGCCTTTCTGAATAAACTCTGATGTAGCAAACATTAACCTCACATGACTGATCAGCTGTGTCTGCTGATAAATGATTGATCAGCTGTGTCCTCTGTTGAATAAGTGCTCACCTGTGTTTGCTGTCTGCTAAAACATGTCTGGAAGCAGTAGACATGTGTGGACCAAAAAGGAGACAGAACAATTCCTCTGCCTCATTCACAAAAGGAATATCACAGCCATTTTAGATGGCAAATAGCAAAGAAATGCCACAATCTACCAGGACTTAAGAAAGGGAATGCTCGCCAAAATTTGAGAAACCCTGGCCCATATTGTGTAACAAGTGGAATAGTCTGAAGCAGCGGTACATGTCAGAGAAACAAGAGACTGGTGCTGATGGCAAAAACAGAACAGCTCTCAGGTTTTTTGATGAAATGGAGAGAGACCTCGACCATAGGCCCATGGCAACATCTATGGGCTTCTAGCATCAACAGCTCAGGTTAGTATCAAGTTAGTAAAACAATCAATTTATTGTTGAACCCTTACCGCAGGCTAGCTAGCCTATGTTCCCATTGTTTTGTGTCTAAGTGACTAATGGGGACATTCTTTGAAATGCATCCACCAGTACTGAGTGAGAGCATTTCATCCTCAGGAGATCATATGGACAATGAGCAACGATTCTGGACATGTTCCACTGCACACACTAGGCCTACTTCAAGAGCAGAGGATATGAAACCATCTTTGATGCCCTCCTGAGACAACGCCAGGAGGGCATGATGAATGGTAGCATTTTTCCTGTCCTTATGGCTTAAGGGAGCTGCCAGGTTAATTCCGTTTTCCACATGATGGACAAGGGCATCCTTGATTGCCTGGGCCTCTCTGTCAGGTTGATCAACATAGTGCTGACGACATGGCTGAGGTGGGGTGTTCCCCAGAGGGTTCCTTCTCACACAAACTGTAACACACAACATGCAACCACAACTTTTGGGATGAAGGAGTGGTGCACATCCGACCGCTTGGCAAGAATACACCCTTTCACCTTAAGGCCCAAATGTGTGCTAAACCTTCACACAAATAGCACTGAGATGCACATTGAAAGCCTCTTCCTCCTCTGAAGGGGTTGGACCAGAGAACCCTTTCATGATCAATGCTGGTAAAGGATAGGCTGGGTCACCGGCTATCAGTAGAGGCACCTGGCCCCTCTGTACATATCTGTTGGCTTGGGGCTGTTTCTAAGGATCTACTGAACATGAGTGAAATTACATTAATAGGCTATCATCGCGTAGAGCCATTTGCTTTTCAAGTCTACTAACAAGGTAACTGACTGGTTGTTAAGAATCATACCTGTACAAGTTGGATGTGGTGAACACAGCTGCATTGTGCACACTGCCAGGTGATCCAACAGAAATATCCCTGATTTGGAAGTGATCATCCACAAGCCCTTGTAAAACTATGAAGGGCCACCTTTTCCAGTTTCCATCCCGGTATCCATCTGATGGGGATATGGGGGTTCCATGGCACGAGGTGCATCACGGAATTGTGGTGAGTTATTGCCTGTGCCTCAGCCACGTTGGGTAATTTGACAAATTGGCTCAACGAAATGTATGGCCCTGCATGCTGCATACACACAGTGGTGAATGGTTGTCTTGCTGACACTGCAATGCATTTCTTCATAGGAACCAGTGGTCATTGAGGGCTAGGCCCAGGCCCGATGAATGGACCAATTGTACAGCAGTTCAAAAGTGGCTTGGACATACAGAAATGTTGCAGCCAAAGGCTGGCTGTGAAATGTGACCTCCCAGAATAGTTTCTTGCACTGTCTCTCCCATGTGTATGGCGTGCATCGTCGTCATCATCGTATCGCCCTTGCTGCATGAATTATAAACACTGCATTTGTTCGTCGTCTCAGGACAGCATGCAACATGGCTAAAGCTAGCTGACATGCAAGAACAATTACAACTTCCCTGATTAAAAGTAATTCCTGCAGACCTCTCTCTGTTTGGTCTGTCTCAGTCACCATGGCAGATATTAGTGATGTTCAGCAGATGTATATAAATACACTATACATATAGATGCTTATGTTTATTGACAGCAGATCATCTAGCTCTTTACTAAGTACTATGTGTATATAATATAAAGGCGGCTGTGGCTCAGGGGTAGAGCCAGCGTCTTGTTATCAGAAGGTCGCTGGTTCGATTCCCCTGGTTGGCTTGTCGGCATGTCCTTGGGCAAGATGCTGAATCCCAAACTGACACTAATGTGCTGGTAGGCACCTTGCATGGCAGCCACCGCCATCAGTGTAAGAATATGTTTGTAATAGATTCTATAAGTCACTTTGGACAAAAGCATCTGATTTGATGTGTTATGTGGTGAAGTTTTCTTCAAATACTACAGTAGCTTGGGGCTCACAGCTGGTGCAGCCATTGTGCTAAGCTTAGACAGCCTGTTAAAATGCATAGCCTGTGTTCATTTTGAGTGATTGTTATCAATGGTAATGTTGTTGAATGGTCCCAAACAGAGTATTTTTGTTTGATTGTTTTCTACTAATAAACCCATACTTGATGTCTTTGTGTTACTTACAATACATAGAATTCACTATGGTTATGTCCTTACCCCACATACAGCAGCCTGCATCATGGCATCAAGACTTCCTTCAGGAGAGTCCAAGTTCCCAGAAATTGACTGCTCAGTCACTTTGCTTTTGAACTCCTGCTCGCTTTTTGTCATACTAAGCACATGTCTGTAGCCGAAGGCAGCCTGACACTGTTGGTCATTCTCATCACATGGCTTCTGGAGTTTCTTCTCGTTGGTGTTAGTGTAAGGCAGGACCGTCTTATCAACAAAGGCACCAAACCCTATAGTTGTAGAAATGGTTATTAGTTCATATTTCCTGTTCTGCCTTCTTTGAGGTAGCTCTTCATGAAAGTTTGATCAAGCATTTCAGACCATTGAGATGTATACAGAGGTGATTATGTGACATCTGAAATAATGGCAAGGAATAATGTTCAATTTACACAGGATCTAATTTTCTGTGGTCACCTGAATAGTTTTTAATACCTCATTACTATGTTGATCAGCTGTTATAACCAAGCTGCCGGGATGCAGTTTAAAATCATTATTTTAAGATCAAAACATCATCAGACAGCATTAGCTGCAAACATGTAGGCCTATTTATGATTGTAAAACACAACTCTAAACTATATAAAAAATGTGGCTGCTAAAGAACAGAAGCTATATTTCAATAGACTCCTCGTCAAATTACTATCCAATGTATCAAGGTAAGTATGTTTTCCTCGTTCTGCCAATGTGAGAAATTGATGATGAGAAAAACCACTGGTATTTTAAAAAATACGCCACAAAAACAACTATCAGTCAGTTTGGTCGCTTGCTGTCATCCAATGCTTTAGACAAAAGGGTATGTGCTTTCCCATACTGCCCCTACACTGTTCCTGCTGTACACGTGGTGTTAATTTCTGAGAATGTGCACAATCAACATTCCAATCTGATGCAAAATCCAGGGGCAGCAATCATTCGCTTATATCTCAGGCCTTAGGCTTTAGGCTGAAGACTGTTCTTTTTGCCACTGCTTTTCATTGAAGCAATCTTAAAGCTTTTAACTGCACTGTGATTTTTATATTCTAGTCTGGTATCTTTTAAACCTTTTTCTATTTTAACCTACTTACCTTTCTCTTAACTTGTTTTAATGTTTTGTTTCTTGATGTATTCTTTCTTGTTTTTAAATGTTTTTATGTGCAATTTTTAGTGTCTTTTAGTATTATTTTTATGATCCTGTAAAGCACTTTGAGTTGCTTTGTGTCTGAATTGTGCTATATAAATAAATGCGCCTTGCCTTGCCTTAGCCAAAGGTTTTGTTTGACAAAAACAATAACTGCGTATTTAAAAATGTATTGGGTGGTGATGAGTAAAACTAGTACCAACCCATGATTATTACATTGAGAGTCCCACTTATAAACAAACTTCTTCTTTCCTTTTTACTGTGTTGTGGTATTGGTAACCAGTAGGTATTCATTTATAAATCATATGTGCAAGACAATTACTCTATAAATTGTGGCTGTATTCTAAAGTCTATTCAAATGATCAATATTGGCAAAGATTATCAGACTAAGACTGCAATATTGTTACCTATTTGTCCATGTTCAGTGATGTTTTTCAGAGCTGCGAAAAGATCTTGTCCAAGTTCTTTGACATGTTCCAAGTCATCTTTCATGGAGTAAGACAGGTCCATCAGGTAATAGAGATCAACTGGATAACCCTGAACTCTTTTAAAAGAAACATTGAAGGTAGTAGGAAGCCCTATAAACACAGAGGAGAAACAACGCATTGAAAATTTAACGTTATGACGATGGTGTTGAAAAACATGAAAACACAGTAGTTATTTTGCCTTGCCCATTCCTTTACAAATCAAAATAATGACCTTGGACCACAACTGCTCTGGCTTTACTCCAGACACCAAGCACTCCAATTATCAAAACTCAGCATTAACCAATGCAACTAACCAGGTCGCAGTCTCAGACTAATCTTCTGTGGTCTCAGCTGTACAGGTTCTTGCTGGCTGAATGACGATGACAGAGGATCTTCCTTGACAGTTTTCAGGTTGTTCTTAGGGGAGATGATTTCATCCAGCTTGCAGCCTCTCTCTATTAACTGAGCTCGGGTATCACAGCGTGCTGCTTCCTGCTCACCTGCTTTGGTGAAATTCTGTAAAAAGGGGAGGAAAAAAGACAATAAAAGAGATAATAATTGTCATACTAAACATATGCTATGTTCATTTGGGACTATAACACTGAGCAAACTGAAAACAACACAAATGACACTGGCACAGAGTAGCAAGAGTCACAGTGACATTTAACTTACAAGGGGACAACTGACCAATAAGACGATGGAGGAGGATTTGTTATTGAAGCGAAAAGCAAAAGCACCTGTTTGATGATATAACAGATTTAAACCCAGTGCTAATAGGGAACCTGATAATGTTAATGAAATAAATGTAGTTTGTTACCTCCCCTACCACCTGCAACTCGTCATCCAACAGCTCCTCGTTGTTTAATTAGAGGAAAGCTTGCTGATCTCACTGTACACATTGCATTTCCTGTAACTAGCCTGTTCAAAGTAAAAGTCAACATGCGTTTTGCCACTTAAATGCTTTAATGTAAAGCTGCTGCAGTAGAGGATGTTTGAGTTAACATTATATTAACACACCACTGTACACATAGTGAGTGCTTTTCCTTGTAATTTTTTTTTTAACCACAGCAACCCCACTTCAGGGTTTTAAAAATGCAGGTTGCTGGTGCTGGCACCTCCGATCACCCAATCAACATGACTTACATCATTCAAAGTTCCTGTGGTGCTTAAGTTGTACCTACTCTGAAGTAAGAGTTAAAAGATTTTCTCAAAACTTCAAAGTGGTTGGTTCTTGCAGGGCAAATACAATAAGAAAGGGGGGTTCTAAAACTATGCGCGCACACACACACACACACACACACACACCACCCAAGGACAATGTGCAATAATTGTAGAGACTATACTGCACCTATTTTATTTTATTTTATACTTACATTTGCACTACTGCATTGTACTTTTTAGTCTAGCTTATGTTGTGTGAAATACTCAGATGCTGCTAGAATTTCATTGTACACTGACAATAAAAGAATTCTGATTCTGATTCTGAATATGTCCGTGCCTTCAGGGAAGAAAAAATCCATTGATGGAAAAACACAGGTCATTCAGTACATTCAGCTGACCTCATTTTTTGGGCCCATAACATTACAGAACCTGAACCTGACCAACTGCAGCAACCCCAGATCACAGCACTGCCCCCACAGGCTTGTACAGTAGGCACTAGGCATCATCACTTCATCTGCCTCTCTTCTTACCCTGATGCGCCCATCACTCTGGACCAAGGTGAATCTCGACTCATCAGACCACCTGACCCTTTTCCATTGTTACAGTGTCCAATCTTTATGCAAATTGAAGCCTTTTTTTCCGATCAGCCTCACTGATTAGTGGTTTTCTTAAGGCTTCCCAGCCTTAGGTTTTCATAATGTGTGAGACAGTTCGTTAACTGATTTCAGTAGTTCAGCAACCTCTTTAGTTGTTTTCTTTGCTTGATGCAAGGCCAACAATCTGACCCTTCTGAAACAGAGTAACATATTTTCCACAACCATAGGATATGTCTTCTGAGATGTTTGTCTAGGAAATGAGAAGCTATGCACTGCATCAGTTAGGGGGTAGATTACTTGTTGCCAGCTGAAACAATTTAATCACTGCTGCTATTACCAAATGGAAGGCTCTTTCCTATTTGCTTAGTGAAGTCCAGTTGGTGACTTTTTTTTGGTCAGGCAGTGTACATTAAGCTGTATTACAGTGAAAGAAGCTTTTTCATGCAAGTTTCCTGCCTAGAAACATATTAAGTTTGGTTAATGTGATGGCAGACATGGTATCATTTGAGCTCCACATTTGAGCACTCCATTTTTATGTGTCAAAGCAACTAATGTCAGATTTGGACTTTTCTCTTAGATATTATAATATAAGCACCATTTGATACCTTCTTCTACTTAAGCACTTCTTTTCAAGCAAGTTTCCTACCTAGAAACATATACAGTTGGATAAAGACGATGCAAACATGGTTTGAATCGAGTTTGTCTTCATATTTTACTTCCAAGTAAATAATGTTGCTGGCCAGTCACTACCAAATAAATATAATGGGGGGACCACTCTTTTACAAAATCCTCCAGGGTTGCTTGCAATACATGAGATAACCGTTCATGTGGAAGAAATGATAGTACTTAACTACGGATGTGAATCTTTGGGTGTCTCTCATGATTCGATTCGATTCGATTCCGATTCTTAGGATCACGATTCGATTCAAAATCGATTCTCGATTCAAACGATTCTCGATTCAAAAATTGATACAATGTATAGTGTGTTAAGGCAAATTATGGCATCAAAACAATACAGTTTGTATAAAATAATTTTAAATAAACTGATTCCAATGATGTAATCACACAAAAGCAAACTTAAGACAAAAGGTTTATTCATGCTAAACAAATAAAAACCTACTTACTGTACAAGAAATAACTTGCATTAGGCCAGCTGCCCCTTTCTTCCAGAAGTAAGTCTCATCTCTCAGTGACTACAAGAATAAGTTCAAGGTATACAAAAAAAAAACTTCTGTTCATAAATAAAATTGCCTAAATAAAAGCTTAGGCTAGCTGCCTTTTTCTCGCAGAAGTTACAAACATAAACTGTACACAAATAACACAAATTGGTGTTCTGTGTGATTTTTCAAAATACAAACTTTTTTAAGTAAGTCTCAATTCTCAGTGACTACAAGAATAAGTTAAGGCATACAAAAAATAAAGCTTCTGTTAATAAATAAAATTGCCTAAGTAAAAGCTTAGGCTGGCTGCCTTTTTCTATCTCATAAAAGGTGCCCATTTCAAAATACACAACAATGAAACTGGTGTTTTCTTTGATATTTCAGATTTCTCAACAAATCACATAACAAGGGTGGACACATCTTGGGCTTGGTGTGTAGGATTACACAGTCCATAATTGTCCATGTGGGGTTACTGTCCATCAGGAACATCTAGGTTCTTTTGCAGAAAAAGAAGCTGATCTACATGTTCTGGACTGAGATTGCTTCGCTGTGCTGTCACAATATCTCCAGCAGTGGAGAATACTCTTTACGCTGCAACACTAGTACCAGGGATGCATAGGTAGTGTTTAGCTAATTTGGCTAGTAGAGGGAAAGCTGTCTCATGGTTCCTCCGCCAATGAAGGGGGTCTTCTGAGAGAGATAGTGGATCAGCCTCCAGGTAATTGTTCAGCTCCTCCTCAGCTCTGGTGCTGGCAGATTTAGGTGCAACTCTCACCTCAGTAACTGTCTTGCCCAACAGATTAAACAGCACAGATGATTTTTTGGAGCAGGGCCTTCTTCTGGATCTGCCTCTGGATCATTCTCAGGATTGTCCTCAGCCTCGCCTGGTGTCACCTCTTTCTGCAGAAAAAGTCACCAGTCATATTAATTATCTTACTGTTTTTATCCTTCATATACAGTTTTTAGCCATTTTGTTATTGCGCTGTATTTTCATTGTGATCTGCTAAGGGACTAGATGCAAATTAACTTGAAGATGCAATCTGGTGTGGTGCATCAAATGGTAACATTTATGTTTGAGCTGTATACTGTCCCTTTTTAAATAAAATGAAATCTATATGCACCTTCATACTTTAGTGACATGTTGTAACAGTGTATTATAAGTTAAACAATATGATGCTACTATATACTTTTTTAATGTGTTTTTTAAAGAGTGGACTCATTACCTGAAGTGCTGCAGCCTCTGCAGTCACTTTGGCATGGATGTCCAGCTGTTCATCTTTTGCAAGAGAAGGCAGTGCTTTGAACCTGGGGTTGAGTGTAGAGGCTGTGTAAAGAATGGTCTTGTTCTGCACACTCGTGTATCTCTTTGCCAGGTCGTCGTGGATGGCCAGTTTGATTTCTCGGACGATTGGTGTGTCACCCGCGAAGCTTGCGTCCGTGTCCTGGAGCAGCTGTGCATGCAATGGAGCGATCACTGACAGTGTGGGTGTGGAGTCCTCCGACATGATGCTGGTTGCATCTTTCATAGGCTTGAGTGCTTTAGCTACTTCCTAAGCATTTGAAATGTCTGTTTCGCTCAGTGTGCAGATGTCACCTGAGCTACCACATCTCCTCACCTGTGGAGAGAGGAGAGTGGCACAAATAGCCACCTGCTGCTCCAGAAAATGTTCAATCATTTCGAACGCGCTATTCCAGCGTGTAGGCACGTCAGTCTTCAGCTTGCAACTGCAGGAGCATGGGTGGTGATGCTGCTGCGGTGGAAAAATCTGGTGATGCGCCTAATCCTCCCAAGCAGCCACGACACCGAATTTAAATTCAGAGCTCGCTGAGCAACGAGGTTTAGATGTGCGAAACACTTGATGTGTGTCAAATTGTCCATCTGTGCCGCAGCAAGCATATTGACAGCGTTATCTGTGAAAATCACCAAATTCGCTAACGTTAGCTTCCATTCATCGGTGACAGAGTGAAACAGCTCATTCATGTTCACAGCCGTGTGGCTTTCATGCATCACCCTCGTTTGTAAAACACGAGACTCAAGCTGCCAGGCATCCCTGATGTAATGAGCGGTGAATGTAACGAAAGCCTGGGTCGCTCTGGATGTCCAGGCATCACAGGTCAGAGCTACTCTGGTTGCTTTGGCCAGGGCTTCCGCGACTTTTGCCTTTGTTTCATTGTAAAGCTCAGGTACTGCTTTCTCTGTAAAAAGCTGACGTGATGGTATGACATACTTTGGCTCAATGGTCTTGATCATGAATCTAAAGCCTTTGTTCTCGACTACGCTGTAGGGACGCAGGTCCTTCAACAGAAAACAGGCGATGGATTTAGTTATTTTTTTTGGCCCGTCCAGAGTTGGCTGGGAGTTTGTTGACAAATTGGTGTAGTGTAAGTGTACGTTGGCTGGCTGCTGAAGGTGGCTGTTGTTCCGCTGTCTCTCATTTTAACTCTCTATCTCTTTTAACTGGGTGGTGACGTGCGATGTGTGCCCAGGCATTTGTAGTGTTTCCAAAGTACTTCACTTTCATTTTGTAAACCTTGCATACTGAATCATTCATGTTGAGATGCTGTGTCCCAGGGAGATATTAAAACCCAAAATGAGTCCAAACTCCTGTCTTCATTGAAGATGGGACTGGCTGAATTTGTTGCCCCTCTTCACAGTAGAGCTGTGCCTCGTCTTTTTTTTTTTCCAAGCTTGCTGCAACGCTGTGTGCGGAAGCCCGTGGGGGTGCGCAGAGAGACGGGGAATGTTAATAAAAAATCGATTTTTGAAGTTTATGAATCAATTGTGGATGATTAGAATCGCGATTCTTATGTGAATCGATTTTTTCCCCCACCCCTAATGCCCATCTGTTGTTGCTTGTTGAGTTTGCCATGTTGTCTTTCTTTTAGTATGCAGTACCTTTGAGGTTATTCTTGAGAATAGTCTAGACACTATTTGTCAGTGTTTTGGATTGTTGCAATAATAATAAACATATATTTGCATAAAGAAGCATATTTGTTCACTCCAGTGTTGATAAAAGTATTAAAAGCAAGTAAAGTTAAACAAGTAAACTATGGACAATAATGCGCCTGTGATATCGTGTCAGCATGACGTAGTCTGATGTTGAACCGATGTAATATAATGTCTTTGCATTGGACTCAAAAATCACATCCATGAAGCTGAACACTGCAGCTAACACGAGCACTATGCAATGGAACCACCACAGCTCTCTACTAAAATCAAAGAACACACTGGAAGGCCAAACAAGGCTGACTAATACCTGGGGAATGGTAAATGTTGTAATGCAGACTTGCCCACTTTTCAATTCCCACACAGGGGCAAACATAGCTGAAGTTTTTACAAGCAGCTGTCACTGACTGGGAGCTTAAAAGCCAAACCATGGCATCGCTATTGTGACTGACAATGCGCAGAGCCTAGAATATCTCAGGCTGGGAAGTGTAGTGGTGTAGTTGTAGCCAGCTCTCAGCTCTGTATCATGCTTGAAGAGAAATTTCGGTCAGTCTCCATTTCAAGTATAACGAGAGTACTAATTTGATTATGGTTTGCACTCATTGTATTCACTTAAAAAATAAGATCAGCGCTTTTTCCAGTCTACTGACCACTCAAAGTACACATTCACATTCACCAACTGATGGCTGCCATGCCAGGTACCGGCCTGCTCATCAGAACATTCAGTATCTTGCTCAAGGATGCTGCCGGGGGATCGAGGGAATCAAACCAGCGACCATTCAATCACTAAACTACCTGCTCTAGCTGAGCTACAGCCGCCCCCTATTTACGATTATTAATATTAATATATATAATATATTAATATATATATTTATCAATAAATCTCTTATGAATTATATTATCCATTGCTGTTTGAACATCAGTAACTGTATAGCATGAACACCAATGACCAGTGATGCTGGAAGTCAATCTAAGCAGTAATAAGTCTTTAACGAGACACCGCTAAAAAAAATAGTTAAACGTTTCATGTCATGTTACTGTCCATTTAGCCACAGCAGTGAAGCAATGCATTTGAAGAGACGATGCTAGCAAAGTGAAAAAGGTACCGTTAGCCAGTTTTTAGCTGTTTGACTGGCGTACAGTTGAGCTGCCCCGTCATCAAACACTCTCTTTGCAGGCAAAAACAAGCTAACAAGAACTTCAACAACTGAACCAAACCTGATAATCAATTTTACATTATTCAAGAAGATGGGAAGAAAGCAACGTTATATTACAAACATTGACATTTGGAGTTTAGGGCCTGCAGGTGCTACTGAGTGATGTGACTTTGGGGTGTGCTCACAGCGTGCAGACAATCCATAATATATGTATTTTTTATGTTTTTGTTAATACTGTTGGCGTTACTGGCAGTTTAATGGCCTACCCATTGTAGTCGACATATCCCGGGTACTTGATCCTACGGAGGAGAGTTTCTAGTCGACGAAGGCAACCTTGGACATTTCCAGTAGACAGCATATTTTTCTGTAAAAAAAAAAGAAAAAGAAAAAGAGAGCAGGGGATGGTTGTTTTCATTAGCTTACGTTAACTAGTTAGCTAATGTAACGCTAACTTTAGCAAAATATTAGCTAGCTTTTTCTTTTAACCGAAGTCACTACCCGCTAGCTATACTAATGTTACAAACCTGTGCTTTGTCAACACAAATGACGTAGTAGACTCGAAAGTTGAGATTCAATTACATTAATGGTCTTTAATTTATTACCCTACAGTCACTTTCTCCCTGTTCCAGAAAGTGCAATACGATTTATTTCTAGTTAAAGTTAGCTAGCGAGCTGAAGCTTGTTTGTTTCTGCCGGTCGATCAACAGCACAGAGCAGGATTGGCTACTGCACCATAGTGATGCTCGCGTGTTTTTTTCACGTAATGTAACGAGTTGACGTCAGTGACGTAGCACTCTACGCTCTCCCTTTTCCGCTTATACATCCAACTTTCTTTCGCTGTCCGGTTCTGTCAGTTTGTCATATGCAGCGTCTGCTTACATGGGAAATTAATGCGTTTGAAACATTATTGTAAAAGTCCAAATTTACTTCTACTTCATCTGTTTCTATTGACAGGCGAGGGAGAGAAGTGGGAGGGACAGAGGTGACAGGAGGAGGAAGACAGTGAAAACACATGATACAACGTTATGTGAAAGGTTCACCTCGATACAAAGAGCATCTGCTCTATTTTAATTTGTACTTTGGAAAATGAAATGACAGCTGGATAAGTCTTAATAGGCGGACAACGTTTTTTCAGCTGTCCTTGTGTGAAAATCGGTTATCAGAGGAATATCAAAACTCAGGTAGGTTAGGTAGCGATTACGGTGTTGTTGTACTCATTATAAATACTGCACACTGCTTCTAAAAGAAACACTATAAATGTTCTTTAATATGGCAGCAAAATCAACCAGTCTAGTTTAACGCTGTCTTCGTCAAGTTAAACTAGCTCGGTAAGCTAACTCTGGGATTAGTATAAAGAAAAAAACGAAGATTGTGCGTGATTGCTAACTCAGCCAATGACATTCTAGTCTGAATGCTTTTGTGACAACGACGGCCAATGGTATTTAATAGAAGGCGGGACTATACGTCACAGTACCTTGATCGCTCGAGTTTCCAACGTTGATGTTTACAACAGTGTAATGGATTTGTTTATGCAACACAGCTGACGTTAGACAGACTGAGGGCAGAGGACGTCTCTGTGTGCTGCTGCTGCTGCTGCTGCTTGCTCGATTAACATACGAAGCTAATGTCGAAGTTCATCAGCACAGAATTCTGACAATGACTCTGTCATTCTGCAGATGTATATACTACTGTATGTCAGTGGTTGATATAAACTCGTAAGTCAACAGGTTTTTCCGTCACACGTAAGTGCTTTCTGCTTGCAAGCACTGTGCAATCTTGTTTAGACAGTGAAAGCATGATGTTATGATAATATGATCATAAACTTGTATGACTGTCACTGGTCATCTGCTTACAAAATGAACTTAATCCTTGTGCAGACAAGAAGAAAAAAAATTGGCACCCCAAACAGTTAGTAACCGAATGACAAATTACAGATCTATAGGAATATTTAAGATTGGATTTCACAAATATAATGTTATTTAATTTTAGCCCCTAAAAACACAAAAGCAGAGAGAGAGCAAACACTTAAAGTCAGGATGCTGTCTGCACACAGTAAACAGCTTAATCATACCGATTAAATTATGTTCATCACATATCAAAGGTAAAAAGCTGTTATTTCTTTCTAGTTCTTTCTACTTGAACAGAATGCAAAAATATCAAGAAAACTGTAGCTGCCATTACTAACTACAGTTGATACAATTATAATCTGCCCTTTTAATCTCTGTGAATAGTAGCTATGTTTTATTCAATGGAAAGGTTGCTTTCAATATACAGAATCACTTGATTTGTACATAGACATTTCTGCTGTTGGTCACCTATTTTTCACATCCCTGTCAACCAAAAGAGCTGATTCTGATTTGAGCATCGAGCACTTTTACTTTGGTGTAAACATGAGAAAAAAAAATCATATATTATCATCTAAGTGACTTTCTTCTTCTGTGATACTGTGATGCCATATAGATGGGTCAGGGACTGTGGAGGCTGCCTCCCAGACAACAGCAGCAGCTTCAGGAAGAGCTTGCAGACCGACTGGCTGACCAAGGAGGAGGACGAGAGCAAGGTAATCCAAACCTTTTCCAAGCATTAAAATCACTTTTGGCTCAGGACTTTCTTAGTTTAGGAGGGACTGCTACTACAAGAAATGGTGGACATCAATGCTTTTTTAAATTTCCAAATAAATATGAGTGTGGTCACAGAAAAGAAAGAAAAAAAAGAGCTCTGGTCCAGTTACAGTAAAGACACTTTCCATTCATTATCAGCACTAGAGCTGATATTATTGGCCGATATTAGGCATTTTCCAAACTCTTGGTATTGGCAATTATAATGGCCGATAAATAAATATTTAAAAAATAAAGTACGAAACACCCTTCAACCATGTTATGAGTGTTGGCGTTGCATCGTTTATCCACCAGAGGGCACTCTACAACAGGTCGAGTCTATGCCACCTGATTGCCGTCCAGGACGGCCAGTCTGAGATTTCTTCTTGTACGTGTCACGGGTCGTTGTGCATGCGCAAATGCGCTAGCTACTGCAAAACACAAACGAGCTAAGTATTGTGTATAAAAGGGACACTGGACGAGAGGTTTATGCACGCAACTCTTTTTACTTAAAAAAAAAAAAAAACTCTGTTTACTTTCGATCAAAACGAAACTTAACAATTTCAGACTAAAACAGCACATGTAGCGAGGCGTTACCAAACTAACACAAATTAATTCATCCTGAACGGACATAACACTAAGTGACTTCGTTAGCGGCTTCAATTGATATCAACAAAAGAAGGGACATAAAAAAAGCTATATATATATATCGGCCGATATATCGGAATATCGAATTTTTAAATCAAATATTTGTATTGGTATCGGCCTTAAAAATCCTTCATCGGCTGGGCTCTAATCAGCACAGCAAGCACAAACAAAAATGAGTACATCTGAATATATTTCATATGAAACTCAGCTTCATTTCAAATGTTCCTGTTTATGTTTGAGGTAGCATTGTGCACATCAGATGTGAATAAAATGAAGGCTATGGATTTAATAGTTTGACTACACTTTTTAATGTGAAATATTTTGTTTGTCAAAAATATAATCACTCTCAGTACAATACTTAATGGACTCCACCAGCCATAGAAGACGACAAATCTTCTTCAGACTGATAAATGTCAGAGATCTAGGACAGTATCAACAACTCTGTTAAAGTCTCTATTAAAACAGCATTACCTTGTTTGCAGTGTAAGTGATGTTTTTGGACAAAAAATTAAAAAGATACAACTAAAACTATGCTGTTTGCACCCATGGTAGAGTCATTGCTGTACAGAGAAAAGTAACATGATGCACTGAAAACAAAAGGGAACCTGTCAAGTAACATAGTACAGGTTAGACCCACAGTTTACTGCCAAAGTGAGATGGATCAGATTGATATCATAGATGACAACGCAAATGCATGTTATGCTCAAATCAGGTTGCCATGCTGTTGTTATGCTCCTAGGACATGTGGACACGTCTTTGGAGATCTGTCCTAAATCGGAGAATATCCCTTGTAGTTTTTGAGTTAATAATACATTTGTATATATCTAAATTTCATGAGCACCTTACAAGATGGTGAATAATCCAGTTTTCAGGTTTTTACAATTTAGCAAAAGATTGAATAATTATATATAAAAATGATTTTGTTATAAATAATTCATTCATTCATTTATTTATCAAGTTAAATTATGACAATAATGGAGTGTGCCTGCTGAGTCTTTGGCCCCACATTGCATGCTGGGATAGTTTCCAACTACAACGTCACGTCAAGTAGAAGCAGTAATAAATAGACAGTGTATACATGTTTGAATTCATTTTTCAAATGATAAAACATTTGATTTTTTTTTGTTTTCTTTTGCAGGGAGAGATGGAGGTCTCCAGAAAAAAGCCCCTCAGCACTGTTATGGCCCTGATATCTACCATCTGTTGAGAACACGCATGGGAGGTAAGAACATAGAGCATAGGTGAAGCACATAAATAGTACTATTAAAGGTACATTCAGACAAAATCTGGTGATGCAATGAAACGCTGCAGGCTTGTGCGGTGATGTGGGAGTGTCACTCCATGGTCCATGTGTGTGTCAGTGGGGGACTGATCAGTTTGCCGAAAGGCGAAGCTGCTATGTTGTAATGCTACTTGTGTGCTGGTTCTACTAGGGATCGTTTGTCCCCATCGACGGATTAAAAATAACAGTAAAGCACCAGGATTTGAGGCAGATCACAATTGTGTATTTTAAATTGGGGCAAAAAAATAAACTGAATGATCACAAGTGAAGCATCACGCTACACAAAGAGATGCCCATTGTATTCCCTTCGTAGCATTTAGCCATGCTAAATAATATGCCCTACTACTGACCCTTTCTGCTCTGCCTCTGATCTCCAGTCATGCCTTTGCCACAGTAGGTTAAACATGCTGGTTCTACAGTGAGCGTTGGTATCCATGGATGTGTTTTAACTGGTGCACAAAGACAAACTGACACATTACGTTAAAATCCACTGTGGATGTAGTCAGTCATGCTGTCTGATCGGCAGCTCATGTTATGGGTCACTGCAACTGTCATGCTAAGTTTCTCCAAGAGTTGATTCAGTTTTATTTTGCTGAACCCCATGCAGCAAGCCAAAACAGACTACCATCATAAAAATTATTAATGGGAAGACCTGTGTTTTCGCTGCACCACCAGAATTGATCAGAAACCAGCTTAACTCTGTATCAACACTCTGTAACTACACTGCATGCTCTTATTATGTATTGTGAATATAGTCTTCGGGGAGTTCATCTTTGGTTGCCCCTCTTCCTCTGGCATAGTAGAAATGACTGAATTATGCATGAATTATTAGACATTATAGTCAGAAAATGTCATACCCAATAACTGTCCACATGTAATGGTGGAATACAAAATGCTACATGAAGTGTTAAAAATTCCGCCGCCTCTGTGTGAATGTCTCAGAGGCGGCGAGGGGTGAAATTTCGCTCTGGTGCTGATACGCCTCTGGAAGTAGTATCAGAGGCGCAGCATTGGCGAACTGAACCAGAGAGGGCATATCTGTCTGACAGTCTGATAACTGCATGGGTCCTTCACTCAACAAAATAAAGAGAAATGTCCCACAAAGCAACGTTACATGACCAAACAAAAGTAATGTAGTTACTGTAACTGTCTTTGGCAACTTATATGAGGAAAAAAATACCCAGTTATACGCGGAGAAGCGTCTGTCCTCCCGCCTGTTTTACCAACTCTTCGTCACATTTCTGCCCGAAAAACAGCGTCTGTCACTGGCAAAAAACTTTCTCTCCAAGTGTTGGTGTTGAAAAAAGCCCTCCAGACCGAGACTTTCCCGCAGTAAACAGCCTCCATCCCCACAAGTGTCAGAGTCAGACAGCGTCCTGTTTACTGATGGCGATTATGTAATTTATAGTGAAAAACTTAACTTTGTCACTTTTCAGGATGTTTGGTGGGTCAGGATCTCAATCACAACACATTATAACAGCATCCATATAATTAAACTGTCAGTGGATTTAGATGGAGACAGGGGGACACCTGGGGAAACACCTTGAAAACACACCGACGTCATCATCATGACGTATACCGTCATGCCTCTTTAGGAGCCACAGCGCTGGCTTTCTGTGTGAATTACACAGCGGTTCGTCTTTAAGGCGGAGATGCTTGGCTCTGTGTGAACAACCAACGGTGGAGAATTGTCGAACCGCCGCTATGGAAATAATCTGGCGTCTCTGTGTGAAATGGGCTCCTGAAAGATGACCAAATAATGGGGACTTGAACATATACCTGAGGAAACTGGGTGAGAGGCACTGTTCATCATTAGACTATCATAGGGTTAACATGCATACAAATTACAACACATTCATACTCCTGGCCCTTGGGATGAAATCACATTGAGAATATCTGAGGACCATCCTGCTGTAAGGCATCACAGTTACAAAGAAGCAATTATAAGAAATTGTTTTGTGTGGATATTTTTGTGGCAGGTGTCACTTAGCTTGTTTTCAATGTTTTGGCTGTCTCTTCATTTTTCCTGGCAACTGTAGGTAAAGAACAGCACGGTTTTATAGATTTGGAGATGTTGCCACCTGAATTAGGCATCACAATACTGTCGTACCTGAATGCTACTGATCTGTGCCTGGCCGGCTGTGTTTGGCAGGAATTGGGAAATGACGAATATCTATGGCAGGGGTAAGGAGCTTTTCCTATAGTTTCTATGATCGTTATTGTGGTGATTAAAGTAATGAGGTGGTGGTTTGATTGAAGTTCATGAATGCTTCTTGGTGACCAGCCACTGTGTTGTGTGATCTGCTAAACTGACATCCAAAATAAATTATGACAGCTAGACTTAAAGGAGACAGAAAGTTCAGTGTTTCAAAATAAATAACATATTTTGCCAATAGCTGACTACACAATTGTTACGGTCAACTGCTGTCTTCGTCTTTTGTTTTCTATGGTGCACCTTTTCTTGTTACATGTATACAGTAAAATTCTGTTGTGTTCTTAATTAATTGATTCTCTTCTATAATCCATGTGTCTCAATCCACCAGGCTGTGTAAGTCCACATGGGGACACTGCTCTATCTACAACAGAAGACTACCTGCTGGTTTTTCATATAGAAGACTATACCTAAAACTAGATGAAGGCAGCCTGACATTCAATGCTAACCCACAGGAGGTAACACATGCCCCAACATCAGAAATCTCTTGTCCTAAACATGCATGCTACCTCATAGCTGTGGGTAGTATGCATATACATTTGCATATTTGAGTGTTAAGTGTGCAACAATGATGTCACTACAAAATTCAGTGTTTGATGTCACAATCAAAAGCTACTCAAGTTTCATCGATCAATCACTTCATCATCAAAGTTTGAGTTTGTGTCTGAATTAAGACTATAGACCTACCCTCAGAAGAGATATGATTATCCGTGTGTGTGTGTGTGTGTGTGTGTGTGTGTGTGTCTTTAGGGTATCAATTATTTCATGTCTAATGGTATATTAGTGGATCATCCGACTGAGCTGGCTAAGTTCATCTTCTACACCAGACGGCTCAACTGGAAGATGCTGAGGATTTACCTGGATGAGAGGTTAACAAGTAGATGCATAAACACGCAGAATACCAACGACACTGACATTTTTATACCCAACAACAGCTGTATTATGAAACACTTCTGTATGTCTGAAGAAAGTCCTAAAGTGATGAATGCCGATCTGGTTGTAAGAGGTTTAATTCACTGTGGAGTGTTGTTTATTTAGTGTGTCTACGATGACATTAAATGCATATTTATTTTACAAATCCACATCACACAATTCAGCAACTTTCATTATCTGTGTATGTATTAAAAACCTTTGCTTTTATAATGCTATTTAACTTGTATTTGTGCATGTGTGTGCAGGCGGGATGTCCTGGACGAGTTGGTGACCCTCCATAACTTCAGTAATCAATTCCTCCCTAACGCTCTCCGAGACTTCTTCAGACACATACACGCACCAGAGGAGAGAGGAGAGTATCTAGAAACCCTCATCACCAAGTTCAGCCACAGGTTTTGTACCTGTAACCCTGATCTTGTCCGAGAGCTAGGCCTCAGTCCTGGTTAGTACAGTCACACACACAGATATACTGAATACCCACTGTGACAATACGACTTCTGTCATCTGCCTGTATCCTAAAACCACTATCCTATTGGAGGAGTGAATGCTACAGCCAGCTGTCAGGTCACACCTAAAGTGTTTGTTCATGTCCAACGGTCAACATTCTCTCAATCACAGATGGGGCTGTGGTAATACAGAATATCACAGTTCCAGTCTCGAAGCGCTCAGAGCATCCGCTGATCGTACATACTTTTGGTCATAATTTAAAATTGAAAGTACAAATAGAATTAGAAAGAGATACAGTGATATTTTTTTTTAGAGAAGTAGTCAGGTTGTAATTAAACTTAAAAAGAAAGAGGAAATTTAAATGATAAGAAATGGATAAATGGAAATGATCAAATTGAAAGCATAAAATGTCTATCATTAATTTAATTAAGGAGAAATAATCAGTAGAACTTTACAATTTTGGTAATTTTATGTAACTTAAGTGAAAAATGTTCTTTCATGTAATGAGTAAAATGTATATGTTAATATAAACCCCTAGCCCCTGCGGTATACTTCCCCCAGCAGAACCTGACCATTCCCACCACTGTCTGAATGTACACAGACAATGTCATGACACTGCTGTTATCTAACATTTTATGAAAATCCCAGATGATACTGCAAATTAAGAAACCGAAGAAAGAAATTCCAATATGTCACAAAATAAGCAATCAAGTGAAAAACTAAAAATCTCTAACTATTTTTTTTTGTTATTGGAGAAAATCATCCAGTTGTACATAACTGTACATAAATTATGATCACAGTGTACAGTGGCAGTTTGACCAGAAGGTGGCACTAGAGGAAACCTGTGGGCATTTCCCAAATGAAAGAGGCTTTATTCTCCGTAGAACATAAATGCTTTAAGAAAATGATTAGGCAGTGGAATTAGATTTAAAACATTCTGGTATACAGGTTAAAAGTTGATGGTGAAGACCTTCAGAAACATCCTCTTTGGACCCTTAATGGCTAATTTATCCTGACCCTAATCACACGTCGCCATTAAACCCTGCAGCTAGAAGGTCCAAAACTCTAGTGTGAGTAGAAGTGGAATTGCATCAGCTGCACCTCTGACCCATTGGCTCAACCACAAAATGAGGGGGAAACAGTCAAGATTTTATTTTCAAGTTTCTTCTTCTTTTCGTGTCTTTGAAGCTGGTTGGTTATATGACAGTTTCCCATTTCTTTACACAGTCCTTTGCATTTTTATTGAACACTGCACGATCCTTTGAGCTGCACTGGTTGGGTAGTAGGGGGCAGATAAGGCAGTGCTGCATTGTCTGGTCCTCTTCTCCACATTCACAGGTGGTTTGGCCAGTTTCATAGCCCCATCTGGCCATGGCAGCTTTTGATCGCCCTGTTCATGTTCTCATGCAGTTGAGTGTCTTCCACTGGACCCATGGTGTTTCTGAGCCCGGAGGGAGGGCTTCAGAAGGAGGGATACCCATGACAATAGGAGGGGGGTGATGCTAAGGGGTCTGTTTGCTTCCCGGTTCCTGAGATAGAACGAGCAGGCTTGAGTCTTTGCAGGGTTTGCGTGTAGGTGGCGGGCTCGTAGTAGAGGTGTAGCTCATCTAGGGCTGAGGTGAGATTTGCTTCTACAACTTCAAACGTACTCTCTTGGGATGTTACACAGAGGTCGTCAGCGTAGATGAACCATTGCTTGTTGTTAAGGACAACATAGAAGCGCCTATCTCTCAGGAGGGCTCCGATGAGATCTGTGAATGCCAGGTCTTTGGTATTCTCCCAGATCTTTTTCAGGAGGAGGTGGTGGTTCACAGTGTCATAC